>JAPFBL010000256.1:600000-799296 GCA_026182355.1 Hermatobates lingyangjiaoensis
AGTATGCAGAAAGGGAGAGAAAGTAATAAACGAAAAAGGAGGCTGAACCTCTAGGAATGTTAAGTTCTTCGGACTTGCATGGAATTTCAACTTCTGCATCTGTGTTTATAAAACAGCAAGTTATCAACATATTTGATTACTCACAAGGCTCCAACATTCTTAAAGTTTTACAGAGACTTTTAGTTACAAATTGTAGGCGTCTGTCAAAAGTACAACAGTCATAATCAAAAAAATGTTTCTGTTTAAGAAATCGGCTAATTAATAACATTACTCATGAGTTTTGTTAATTCGTTTACATATAATAAACTTAAATGTAGTTGTTCCAGTTTTTTTATATCGATGCAAATATATTTTTTGTTTTAGTTTCCATAATCATATGATGAAAAATTGCTTTTTTACATCTGCGATAAATACTTCATTGATAACATTCATTCAATATCGAGAATATTCTCTTTCGTTATATTAATTTAATTTTTTTTCTTTAAAGTAACAAATTAAAGTAAAAAATAAAAGTACTTTTATAAATGATTCTCACTTTAATTATTTCAGAGTAGACAGTTCATTATTTTAATTCATGCAAAATTAAATAGGACCTGTTTATCGACCCTGCCAAAGAGCTGAAGATTAAATACCTAAGACGGTGGAAGTTAGAGGAGAAAAAACTTCTTGTCACCCACTTTAGACCCTGCTCTCCGCTTTCAAGAGAAACAATATATCCTTCGGCAAATATTGTCAGTAAAATTAAACATGTAAATTAACACGCTATTAACATTTTATTTTATTAATCAACTATTGCATTTATGCTATTATTTTTTTTAAGAAAAAAAAATATAGTTTGATGTATGTTTTTATCAATAAGAAGATTTCACATAGAATCATGAAATAACAATCAACGTTCAAACCACAATAAGAAATGGGAAAAAAAGACTAAGACTTTCAACCGTAACAAGCGGTCTTCGTCAGAGTCAAAAACCCAATTGAAACCAAAGATGTAGAAACATCATGGTGAGGGGTTGAGAGGAGTGGGAGGGAAGAGAGGTATTTCAGATAGTTTAAAGTGAAGGAAAGGTCAATAGTCCAGGGAGAAATGTTAGGGTAAACAAAGGAGTACAGGAAGACAAAAGTAAAAAAAAACTATCCGCTAGCTGTCAACTCTCTTAGATAAGGCTCTTTATTGCCTTCGTTAGAACTGATTCAAGTATGAACAAACCTTTAATAATGTTTATAATATTTGATCTATTAAATTTAATAAGAAGGATTCTATACTTCTCATTCTTTATTGTGGTTTGAATGTTGTATGTTTATTTTGTGTTCCTACAATTTCATACAATACTATAATTTTATTTAAAATGTATAATTCATTACAGATACAACTATATGCAATGAACGCACAAGGCCTTTATTCTGGGTGTACTTTTATAGCAAAACTACAAGATTATTATTTAAAATAGTTTGTAAATACTCCAATATTTTAATAAGTACTATTATATTTTATAAGTATTTAAAAATTTTAATAGTATTTTTATAAGTACTATTTTATTGTATCATCATACAAGCATGTCTTGTATGATTATTGAATTAAATTAACTTTATTTGAATAGATATTTTTGTTACTTTATAGTCGAGTAAGCATATTACTAAATTAGTAAAAAAATTCAAGTAATTTATACAATTTTTATGGACTGTATTCAACCTTATCTAAAGCAAAAATATTCTTGTTTCTTCCTCTCAGTTACACTATCATTGTATCACTCCCACTCTCTTCCTCCTTCCCAGCTACATTTAATCTCTATATCTCACTCTCTCTCTCTCTCTCTCTCTCTCTCTCTCATATGCACACACACACACACACACACACACACACACACACACACACTATGTATAAGATTCTTGATACTACTCGTACTTTCGTTTATTTTAGTTTAGTTACTTATGTATAGATTATTAACTATTTAATTAATGTTTGTATGTTATACTTAATTGACCTTAGTCCTATAATTGCACTATTTTTCAATAACTTTGTTGTTGTACCTTGTGTGATAAGTGTGAACATAAATAAACTCCCTCATAACAGGGTTACTGTTGTGGGAAAAAAACACACGACATAGAGACACATTCTCTCTCTCTCTCAAACTCTACACCAATTTAATTTAATTTCAGCTTTGTTTCTTTTTATTTTTCACATTTTTCTCAATCACTCTCTCTTACTTTCCCTTTCTCCTTGAGTCACTCTCACTAGCGCTCTCTTTCTCTCTCTCTCTCTCTCTCTCTCTCTCTCTCTCTCTCACTCTCTCTCTCTTTATGTACTGGCAATACCTCAAAAGTATTAAGGGCATACTTATATCTATCTGCATTAGAGTAGTATAGCTTGCATTCGAGTAAGGGTATTTTCTATTAGTAACTTTAACATTAAATTACAAGCAGTTGTAAGTATTTTATCAGAAACTATTTAGTATTTGCACTTTACGTAGTTAGATGATGTCTGAAATACGACAGTTAGATGTCGGTTGAATAAAGACCTTCGTGCCCAGGTACCCTGGCATTTGACTCGTCTAACCAAGCCTTCATGTAATATTTAAGATTTGGGCATTGATTTTCACTTACCTTTAATAATAGAGTTTATAAAGAAATTCCCCTTGGCTATTGACCTGCTTATTTACCCTCTGTATCTGAGTGTAAACTAAATATTAAACTAGAATTTAAACCAAACAATATCAGTGGCGTAGCAAGGGGAGGAAGGGGAGTGATCCACCCCGGGTGGCACATGCCGGGGGCGGTATTTTGAGGGTGTAAAAAAGAAAATAAAGAAAAATTATTTCATTAAAATAATAAAAAGCTAACAAATTTCATACTCGAAGGAGTTTTTAAGGTCGTAACTGTTTTTCAATTGTAATATTTTCAAATTAAAAATAAATTTATTTCAAATTTTTCAAAACTTATTTCGTAATGGGGTTGAAAATTTATTATATCTATTTACATAACTAGTTAAATTAATTTTTCCATTTTTTTTTATATTTTGATTTATACGTTTTTGTTTTGAAAAATGTTTGGTTTTCTTTGATGACGACTGTATATGTATGTATACTATTACTGTAATAAAATGAAAGTCTGAGTCCAATGACAGCAGTCTAAAATTAGTTCCTTGATTGTAATTCCAAAGAAATAAATATTTTGACGACGTTCTGGAGTTTTGAATGAAAGATTCATCTAAGAAAGATTTCATCTAATCAAAATTTGTCAAAACTTGTTGTATAGATATTTCTTATCTACAAACAGAGAAATACGTGAATGAATGACTTAATTGAATGGGCTAATTCTAGAGATGAAGGTCAACATCCTTGAAGAATAATATCAGAACGCTGGAAAGCGTTTGAAAAAGCTAGTAGTGCAGTATAATAGAAATAACATTTTCTTTTCTTATCTTTATGATAATCCTTTTTAGCCTTCATCTCTCACTCTCCATTAAAATGTCTTACTCAAGCCCTATACTTTTACCTGCATTTATATCTTTTTAGTTTATAAATTTCCCTCCAGCAACTCAGTAACTCTTTTTTTTTATATCCATCCCTGTCACTCTCCATGCTTTACATATATTTATATTAAATAAGTTCGCTACCATCTCTTCCTTATCAAGTTTACAAGCTTACCAGTCTTTTAATCAGTTGTAAGATGTTCTTGCGACCAATTTCTCTATCACTCCAAGCGACTGGTATTACTTTTCAATTTTTTTTCTTTGAGCAACCAATCTCAGTATTAATCTTTCCTTTCCTTTCTCTCTCTCTCTCTCTCTCATTTTGTCGCTCTCTCTCTCTCTCTCACTCGCTCCCTCTCATTCTGTCTTTCTCTCTCTCTCTTATTCTGTCTTTCTCTCTCTCTCTCTTTCATTCTGTCTTTCTCTCTCTCTCTCATTCTGTCTTTCTCTCTCTCTCTCTCTCTCTCTCTCTCTCTCCTCTCTCTCTCTCTCTCTCTCACATTCTGTCTTACTCTCTCTTGCTCTCCTTTATTCTGTCTTTCTTTCTCTCTCTCTCATTCTGTCTTTCTCTCTCTCTCTCACTCTCTTTCTCATTCTATCTTACTCTCTTTTGCTCTCCCTTATTCTGTCTTTCTCTCTCTCTGTCTCACTCTGTCTTTATCTCTTTCACTCTCTCTCTCTCGCATTCTGTCTTTCACTCTCTTGCTCTCTCTTATTCTGTCTTTCTCTCTCTCTCTCTCTCTCTCTCATTATGTCTTACTCTCTTTTGCTCTCCCTTATTCTGTCTTTCTCTCTCTCTGTCTCACTCTGTCTTTCTCTCTTTAACTCTCTCTCTCTCTCTCATTCTGCCTTTCTCTCTGAATATATGTAGGCATAGTTGACATCAATTTACGTAGTCATTACCTTAATGCCCTATCTGTTTATCCTTGGGGAATAACCATCATCCCCTGAACCTTACAATGGTTGTAACCTGAGAAAGAATATTACCGGTACAAAGACGTAGATCAGGCATGAGCAACCTTTTGTGAACTGGGGGCCGCAATATATAATTTCCAAGTGACCGCGGTCCTCACACTGATTTCTATGGTATTTATATATATACGAGTATAATGAATAATAATCAAAATAACACTTGATGTAATAGATGGATTAATTTACCACAATGAAAATAATTTGGAAACAATGCTCTAAGGCCTTTCGTCAACACATCATCAGAGAGCAAGTGAACTAAAAAATAATAAATACTTGTTAACCTGGTTGATTGAAATCTCCAGAATTGTTGGCAACTCTGAATGTGTTTAATGATGAAGAAGTTTTCATCTGTTTTTATTATTGGGCTAATCAAAACATCATCCAATTTATAAAGTCCTAGGCTATTGTTATTAATTTCTCATAGTTCTTTATGAGTGCACTCTCCATAATATGTCTTCTTCTTTTCGAAGACACAAATATTAATTCGTTTGCTTCATTCCAGTTAATCACATGATTACTGTTTGTTATGTGCATGAACAAAAGAGTGCCTTGTTTTATTTTAGTTAACATTTAGTTTTATTTAATCTTTAGTTTATTTTTTTTTCTCTTATTTTCTCTTATTGTCAAGTCGTTGTTTCATAAACCTTAAGGGTTTAAATAATATATATCAGTTCTTTTTGAAGATGGGTGACACCCGAAACCGGTCCGAGAGCTACATCAGCAGTGTACGAGGTAAGACGGTGTATTATAGTTCTAATATTAATAATAATAACATCAGTGGTAATATAAAAACGCATTAAATTATATTTTGTTCATGAGGGTGTGTGTTTAATGTAAAGGACTCTTCCCTACTGGTTGCATTATTAATGTTACTTTATTTTTAAACAACGTGTATCGTTTGTCACTTCAAAAGAGTGACTGCAAAGAGTAAAAAAAAATCCCGCTAATTTGAGCTTCTCTTAGGAATTCACCCTTTTAATTAGTGGTAAGATGTCCTTCCGACAAATTACTCTCTCTCGCTCCAATCTACTGGTATTACTTTACAAATTTTTCTTCTTTGAGCAACTAAGCTTAATAATAATTCTAATTAAAATATCCATAAATTATTAAATAATCTTCGTTTATATTAATTCTGTCGTAACAGTGAAGTAGATTAATGTTGTACATTAATCATCCTTTAAATCTGAAATAAGTTACTTCGCAATAGTGAGGATATCTTGATTTTAAACATACAAAATTCGAGGGTTAGGATGAAAAAGATGAACAGTAATAATGTCGGAATCAAGCAAATATTTCTGGTTTTTATTTTTTATAAGTGCTCCCAGAAATGTAATTTTATTCACTGTCTATCAAGTAGCGGGAAGTGACGTTTATTTCATTGATATTTACTCGTACGGTGTATAATAAAATATCGTCTGTCTCAGCACGCCTACGGAGTGTAAAAACATTCAAACAAAACAAATCCCGGATAAAGAGATATCAAAACAATCAAATACAAACTAAGCTTAGAATTATATTTTTACATCAAAAACATCTTCTTTTGCTTTTGCAGAGAGAGACGTAAGGCAGAGCTATATGTCATGTTTCAAAAAAATATTTGTTTTGTATTTTTTCCAAGGTATTTTCAAAAATATTTTAATTCTAACGTAGTGCAATCAGTTATTATGTGGTATTTACTCATTGTAGGGTAAAAAGCTAATGAAATGGTCTCCACATATAAAAATTTAATCCTATAAACAACGCGTTTCGAACATATAGTGTTCTTCTTCAGTCATTAACTAAGGGTGAGTGTAGTACCAGTTGTACCACAGACACTCACCCTTAGTTAATGTCTGAAGAAGAACACTACGTGTTCGAAACGCGTTGTTTATACGATTAAATTTTTATATGTGGAGACCATTTCATTAGCTTTTATATGTGGAGACCATTTCATTAGCTTTTTTATGTGGAGACCATTTCATTAGCTTTTATATGTGGAGACCATTTCATTAGCTTTTATATGTGGAGACCATTTCATTAGCATTTATATGTGGAGACCATTTCATTAGCTTTTATATGTGGAGACCATTTCATTAGCTTTTATATGTGGAGACCATTTCATTAGCTTTTATATGTGGAGACCATTTCATTAGCTTTTATATGTGGAGACCATTTCATTAGCTTTTATATGTGGAGACCATTTCATTAGCTTTTATATGTGGAGACCATTTCATTAGCTTTTATATGTGGAGACCATTTCATTAGCTTTTATATGTGGAGACCATTTCATTAGCTTTTATATGTGGAGACCATTTCATTAGCATTTATATGTGGAGACCATTTCATTAGCATTTATATGTGGAGACCATTTCATTAGCTTTTATATGTGGAGACCATTTCATTAGCTTTTATATGTGGAGACCATTTCATTAGCTTTTTAACCTACAAAAATATTTCACTCATATTTTACTTATGATTTACTTTCATGGTCATTAATGAATATTTTCAAAAGTTCATAGGCTATCTATGTTGCATTATAGTTTGACCTGTTTTGTAGAAATCTTGAAATTGTATTTTGCTATATCACATACAGCTCTCATTTCCACATAACAGTCATTTTTAAATTGAGCATGGAACATTTAGTTTTTCTCGTTGTCTTTTTGAAGCAATCTGACTATCTGAGAATATCCTTTTATACAAACACAAGGCGCTCAGCATAAATAAACGTTGTATACACTTGGAAAAATATTAATATTATCCAATTTAAATTGTTGCAGTATTTTTGACCATGAAAAAATGAGAGATTCAGTTTCGGTTTTGTACTTCTAATTTCTCTTCACATTTTTACAATGTTTGCTTAGTTACTGATAACGTATTTATTTGAAATTTAAAATTACGGGTTTGGAGTAGCTTGCATCTTTATTGTTGTTTCTTCCTGTAACTAATATCGAAGCTATGATTTCGATATTACTGCAATAATATCTATTGCAATGGCTGCAGTAGACGGTCAGACATGGTAACTCTAACTGTTCAAAACAAATTTTTAACAAACATTTTCTCTACCAAACTATCGAAACCCGTGGTTGTGGCATCACTGAACCTTAAAATAAAAACTATCTTTAGTGTTTACTAAATTTAAGGCTAAATAATACTAACTAAAATTAAAATAAAATAAAATAAAAATAAAATTAAAGTTAAAATAATAAAATAATAAAATCCAGGCAGCATTGGGAAAGTAGGTAGGCT
This sequence comes from Hermatobates lingyangjiaoensis, assembly GCA_026182355.1. Lineage (NCBI taxonomy): Eukaryota > Metazoa > Arthropoda > Insecta > Hemiptera > Hermatobatidae > Hermatobates > Hermatobates lingyangjiaoensis. The sequence goes on from JAPFBL010000256.1 coordinate 607,670, forward strand.
ATATAATCAGAAAGGTAGGACTCCTTAGATCATTTCTTGTTGAAGATGGGTGACACCCGAAACCGGTCCGAGAGCTTCAGCAGCAGTGTACGAGGTAAGACGGTATATTATAGTTTTAATATTAATAAAATGTTTTTGTCCCCTATAATTTACCTGGATTCGAAAATAACTTGAAGATGTCAGTTGTTATTGAAGATGAACGAAACGATTTATTCACCACACACATCACAAGAACTCTGAAGTTCTCAAATGTTCATAACCGTCAGGATTCTAATGTCTGTGGGACCTGGCCATAAACATTAATTATTTAAAAACGTTATAATACTACATATCTCGTACATGTAAACTTTGTAGATGCGCTCTGTAATGTTAAAAGGCTATTTTCTTTGTTATTACTAAGTAAATTATGCTTTTACAACAGTAGTAACAAACGGGGTGTAATCAAAGTGCACTAGTTAATTACTCTAATTAGGGAGTTTAACCACAACAGAGATTACATGCTGTGATTTGGCTGCAAAACCAACGTCCTAATCTCACTAATAATGCTTACTTTGTGTTAAAGCTTCCTTTAATAAGGTGGAGATAACATTTAAAAAAAATTTAATTATACATAGCATTCATATTTTATGGATTTTTAAGACTATACTGCTATATTAAACGCTATACCTTTAGTAATGAAAGAGTGTTATTAATTCAACTGAAATTAATGATTAATTAAGATTCATTTAATGTTATTAATTAAATTTAAAAGAAATGGCGTTTACTAAATATAATCAAAAATATCTTTTACGACCAACAGTAATAGTACAATCAGTTGCAAATCAATATGAACTGCACAGGCAGTTTACATATTTTATAATAGATTTCATTATAAATATATATATATATATATATAATATATATATATATATATATATAGTAAACAGGAAAGCAATCCAAAAGAACAACAAACGTTTCATGATGAATCACAAGCACAGAACAAAGGAACAAACATACTTACCGTCTCTAATTTTTGGTTGAACCGTCATCAGGAGAGTTGAGAAAGGGACACCAAGCGCACTTGTGAAGCGACGGTTGGGTCTCCAATCCAGCTTCACAAGTGCGCTTCGTGTCCCTTTCTCAACTCTCCTGATGACGGTTCAACCGAAAATTAGAGACAGTAAGTGTGTTTGTTCCTTATTTCTGTGTTTGTGATTCATCATGAAACGTTTGTTGTCCTTTTGGATCGTTTTCCTGTTTACAATATATATACATATACAATTAAAAGAAACGTCCAGGCGGACTTTTTTAAATAAAATAAATTCAAAAGGAAGGAAACACACAGAAAGACACAGACATAACTCACATCGATATTTCGACCATGTCGTCATCAGGAGGATATTCTGATCATTATCAGGATAAAATATCGATGTGAGTTATGTCTGTGTCTCTCTGTGTGTTTCCTTCGTTTTGAATTTATTTATATATATATATATATATATATATATATATATATATATATATATATATATATATGAACAAGACAACACATTAAAGAAACGAGTCACTTACTGGATCAATATTTTGAACTGAAGTTTGTCATCAGAAAGTTGGTAGGTCTATGAAAAAGGTGTTAAATAAAGACCAAAACGTTGGCAATGAGAGTTTAATTTGAACCTGAAGAACTAACCGACTCGTGATGAACTATAGTTTTGTATATATATCATATTAAAAATTTATGTTTAAAAATTATGGACGCTAAGGTAATCATTGAAGGAAGGTTATAGTCTTTTCCTGATGACGAACAACAGTTTTAAATATTGAATTTAGTAAATGTGCATTTTATCTTCTTTCTGTTTTGTGTAATTTTTGTGTTGTTTTTTTGTGTAAAACCCAACAGTTGAGTTTTTGACTCCGACGAAAATCGCTTATTACGGTTGTTACGGTTTAGTCTTTTTTCCCCCATTTCATTTTGTGGTTTGATCATTGATTGTTATTTCACGTGATTATGTGAAATCTTGTTATGTATATATATCATGTATATACATGTATCATGTATCATGTATATCATGTATATATCATGTATATATATGTATATATATATCAAAGACTAGCAACTCTGTCACTGTGTGATCCCGTATGTCATTGTACTGCAACAGAACTTAACCTAGACTATATTTAAATAATTTATAGATGTTTTCCAAACATATATATATGAAGCTTGATAATTTGTTGTTTTACTCTGTTTTGAAGACCTATGAAAAAACTTTAACTAAAATAGAAATATTACATCTAGGGTGCTTGAACCTGAAAAGTATATTTTCATTGTATATATGTTTGGTAAAACTGTAGTAATCCTTGAACACGGAATATATAGTCTCAACAACAAAAATAACAAGTAGGGGAGGGAAGAAAGTAGTCACACCCTTATCGATACCGCTAAAATATTTCACAGGAAAAGGTTTAAAATGAACGTATGAGAAGAAATTGAATTATACATATGTGGTGCCATCCATGGTAAGGCATATGGCTTCTCTAAATTTCCTCAGATTTTTCTTCAGTCAGCATAAAAATTGTCTAATCTGATGTCTACTGGATTTAATTAAATGCCACTCATAATTAGAACTTGAAAAAAGGTTTATTGAAAATTATTTGATTTATGTAGATAGTTGAGCAAAGGCTGAGAGCTTAGTGAGCCATCTCTCATTTGTAAGGTAGTGTCATTTGGGGGATTAATGTAGGTAAATTGACCTCTTATTTTACCTGGCATTATCTCAACCGACGTTTCTGAAGAATATTAATGCTTTATAGTTTCAAAATTGCTATATGGTTTATTTTCCATATGATTCAGGCTTTTATTAATTAAAAATGAAACGATTTATATTCCATTAAATATCATATATATTATCAATTTAAATGTTTAGAATACTTCTAAACTAGTGTGTTCATTCAAACGAATAAACATTTAAAAGAAAATACAAGGCTGTTTCAGAAAATTAATTTAATGTGCAATACGTCTCAAAACTTGCACATATGTATTGCACATATATACCAAAGGTAATGAGTAATAATAACTTGATAAATACGACCAACATGGCCCGACGAAAATAAATGGTCTTTGTCAGAATCAGGCTTGAAACTAAACACGTAAAAACGTTTATATATATTTTTGAAACTCCTGAAAGTTAAGTAAAAGAGACAAAATGAATGAAAAGGCCCGGAAAGAAATAACACAAGGTATGCTAGTGTCAACCACGGTAGACAAAGCTAACGCTCTAGTTATTAATAAATATCGTTTGAATAAAATACAACACTAAAGTCAAACAACTCATGTTTACTGTATTCCATCTGTAAAAATAATAAACGAACCGTTTAAAAAACAAACTGTCATAAATTATTATCAAGAGAAAAGAAATATGCAAATGAAAAACAATTGATTTTATGCCATAAGAATTATAAATTATAAAAAAAATACATACAACTGAATCATCTTGCAGCTCGTATGACAGTTTTGTTTTTTTATAACTTCTAAACAAATGTTATTAAAACTTATTGTGAATACAATTGACTAGTCAAAATAACGAGCTATTCGTTAAGCACTCATCTTGTAATACTTATCCATACATCCCTTAGCTGTAATTTTATTTGAATATTAGTATAACGGAATGAGTATCATTGATCTAAGTGATTAGTTGTTGTTACTTATTTAATGTTTTTATTTGAAATTTATTTTTTCATAGCAGGTTCATGTTTCTGTAAGAGCTATCTAAAAGTAAAATTCAGCGTTGTTCACTCCAGATTTTGCAATAGTGACGTAAAATCCCATTGATAATATTATCCCAATCTCATTGATTTTAGTACACGTATTACATACAGAAACACTTAGACATCCATTAAGTGCCTTTATAACTTAAACAAATTATTACAAAAGCAGTTTGTGAGATATCTTAAGCGGATTTGTTTTATTGTAATAAGTGATTTTTAAAATTTTCATCATATAGAACTTTTGTTTTTCAGATACATTGCCGATGGCAGAAAACTGATTCACTCAACTCCTATGAATTAGCTTTATAAATAGACTTTGTGGAAACCCTCTATATTGTTAACTAGCTGATCTACCCGGCGTTTCACGGGTGGTAGATTATACCTCTGAGTCTTGTTTATTGGCGTTCGTCCGAAAAACGGATCCTGATCAAAACTAAAATTCCGTACTTAGTTCCGCCGAAAAAAGTTATATAAGATGCATATGTTTCTTTGTATCTAAATGGCTTCAGTTTTATTTCCATAGTGGACATACAGACGAACTTTGTATTTTACATATAGAAATATACTGTAACACTTTTTAATAACTTAAATATAAACAAACCTATAATATAGAGTGTAGAAAGACTGTAGGGTCGAAAAAATTACTAACAATTAATATAAACAGGTGCATATAGCTACACACCCTTAGATATACATAAATATATATATTGTTGAAACAATTATTCAACAATGAGTTAAAATGGTTAGTTGTTCAACAGTTAAATGATCAAGTCTCTAGAAAGTTACGTTAAGAAATCTAAATTGACTATCAGAACTTCAAAATAAGCTCTAATTTGTTTATGATGTTCATCAATCAGTACAGGATGGTTTCAGATGCTCAGTTTTTTTACTGTCGAGTGAGACTTAACATAGATCAACTGCTCCAGTGATATCCAAATTAAAATTTTAAACAACCGTTTTTTGTTTTTCTAGCCGTAACTTATAAATAAAATAAACAAAAATGCCAAAAAATGGTGGAACAAGAATTAAACTTTACTGGTTTGTGAAGAAAACAATAGAAATAACCATTGAAAAAATATTACTTTTAGTGAAGAAAAGTTCTTGTGCGTCGTTAAAGCGGAAATATCGAGCACGAAACAAATTTTCAGTGGTGGAGATTTATTGCACCTCGCACTCACAAGCCTTTATCTTTAGCACTGTATTAGGAGGTGGAAGTGGGACTCATTTATATTTCAAAACCATTTTAGTTAAGAGCCTCTCATATACAGTGTTAGTTTCTACATGAGAGTCTTGAAATATGTTTTTCTTGAATTCCTTTAAAGAGGAGATCATTAAGACAGGCCAAACACCATAAAGACGTGATGCGGATACATCCAATCAAGCATCACGCAGAATGAGGGCTGCCAATGAGAATGTTACCAAAACACTAGTCTGGGCACGAGACTCTGGTGGTCGTCCTCAGAAGAAGAAGTGAATTGACGGAGGGACGACAGTCAACTAAAGAACTCACTGGGTGAGAGTGCTAAAGCAGTACTGACGCGAAGGAGAAAAATAGAAAAAAAACCAAGGAATCGAGATCAAAGAAATTTTTTTAAAAATAGAATAAAGGTAAAAAAAGAAAAAAAATAGGAAATACATAAAAAAATATTTAAAAAATATATATTTGGTTTTTTTAAAAAAATAAATATACAAAATAAAAAAAATATGATATGAAAAAAATAAATAAACTAACGGTATAAATTCAATCCAGGATTTTTTTCTACGTGTCACAGTTTATTTTCAGTGTATCTGTCCTGCTGGATTGGTTTTCGCTTATCAGGTATATATATAGGTGTGTTCTCTAATCGGGGTTCGGTCAATTTTCCAGGATAAAAAATCAAACAATTGCCTAAGCCAACGAGAGTTTGATTTTTTATCCTGAAAAATTGACCGAACCCCGATTAGAGAACACACCTTTTCTATCAAACGGTCGATACATTATTGAATCTGTTATATATATATATATACTACTTAATAAAGGAAAGTCAGGATAAGTTATTTTAAAAATTGTATAACTAAAAATACATCTTAGAAATTATCTTAGAAGAAATAAACGTTTGACCTTACATGGTATTTAGATGTATTATACGGCTAGTAAATATAAATTGATTTCTCTATTACTTATGTTATTAAAGGTCGGTTATTGCTTTGTAAAGTTTGGATGTTAATGTGTCCATTACTGCTGAGTTGCGATGATTCATTCTTGGAAAGTGGTTTAGAAGTGCACTTACAGGAGGCTTACCGGGAATAGATAATTATTGGGACAGTTTTCGTTTAAAAGCAAGGCTCAGGTGGATTGGAGGAATCGGGTAGTTTGGGGAAGGAGAGGCGTATTGGGGGGGACGTAAAGGCATCAGATCCACTAAACAAGGGAAAACAGTTTAATGGTTTTTGTTGGGAAGGAACGCTAATGGACTGTGGTGGTGGTGGGTGGTGGGCGGGAAAGCGCGGTGAGGTCATCACTCCTGACGTCTACAGCAAACTTTTCAAACCCTGTCTCATAACTGGCTTTGCAAGTCTTAGCGAAAGACTTGAGAATCCTTTGCTTTAGCCCTCTAGTAAAGTAATCATATCAGGCAGCATTGTAATCGAGTTAGATCTCTCCGATCAACCATTCACACAGTACAACATGCTTCTCACGCGATTCCTCTTACATTACAGTAAATATTACGGAGTGAATCAGAAAATACAACAAAGAAAACAGCCATACTGTTACATCTGAAGAAGCGTGTAATCAAAACTTTTATTACTTCGTCTTCAATTAAAACTGTCATATTGCTACCTCTGAAGAAGCGTGTAATCAAAACTTTTATTACATCATCTTCAATTAAAACTGCCATATTGCTACCTCTGAAGAAGCGTGTAATCAAAACTTTTATTACATCATCTTCAATTAAAACTGCCATATTGCTACCTCTGAAGAAGCGTGTAATCAAAACTTTTATTACATCATCTTCAATTAAAACTGTCATATTGCTACCTCTGAAGAAAGCGTTTAATCAAAACTTTTAATACAATTAAAACTGCCATATTGCTACCTCTGAAGAAAGCGTTTAATCAAAACTTTTATTACATCATCTTCAATTAAAACTGCCATATTGATACCTCTGAAGAAGCGTGTAATCAAAACTTTTGATACTTCGTCTTTCTATTAAAACTGCCATATTGCTACCTCTGATGAAGCGTATAATCAAAACTTTTATTACTTCGTCTTCAATTAAAACTGTCATATTGCTACCTCTGAAGAAACGTGCAGTCAAAACTTTTAAAGACAGTCAAGAAATGATCAAAACACACCAGAACAATAATGGTGGCTAATATAAGATTCTCTTTAACAAAACATCCAGAGAAGGGATCATTTAATGAAAATGAAATTGAGCCCACATTTATATTCTTCAGGAAACAATGTATTGAAGATAAGTAAAAACTTACGTGTGAAGGCTATCACGAAGATGTAGTCGAATGCAAGAACTTCTCTTACCTGGAAAATAAAAAAAATAGATAAATCAAAATTAAATTGACATATATATATCTATATATATAAATACATTTCTAAACATTTTCTTCTAAACATTTTTTAGAAGGCAACTGAAAAAGTAACTCTCCCAAGGACACATTAAGAGAAACTTTTAACGCAAAAGAACTTTACTTGATTAATTCAGCTTTCAAACTCCCTGACCATCTTCAAGTTTAACAAAAATTAATATAATAATAACAAATAATATAAGAAATAAGCGAATAAAAAAAGTTTAAGTTCAGAAACAATGATAGATGTAGGTAGGTTAACGATAACAGTGATAATAGAGTCATCATACACTATTCAAGCGCCCCTAGCGCTCAGTAGGTGAACTAACATCATTTTTATTGAATCAATCAATTTTTATCATTTTGATTGAATTTAAATCTAGGATCGATATTCCTTGCACTCGGGATAACGAACATGTCATTAATCTGACTATTAAGGGAAGGGCATTTTTCTTTGATAATCAAAGCCTCCAAAATTTGCAACTAGAAAGGGTTGTTATTCACCCCCCATAAGTAGTAAGGAAATTAAGTTTACATTTCTATTCTTCAGACGAAACCAAGAACATCTTCATGAAACTGTCACTATCTCGATGGTCAGGTGATATTTCAATAACTTCTATTTATAGAAATACACCTAGACATTTTTTAACAGATATATAAGACAATTGAATATGGCTAATCTAAATGTTATTTATAAAATGTTTTATTAAAACAGTAGGAACTGGACAAGGAACAAAAATCCCAGCAAGATCGACACGGGTAGAGTTAAAGACATCAGAGCAAAATTCTTGGTAGTAAACTCAGTTTCTATATATTCGAGCAAATTAATCAGGTACCTTAGTAGCAAGGGAATTCTAGTCAAAATTGTTAAAAAACAATATTTAGTTTGGCTATTTGTCTATACTATCTATTGAAATGGCTATTTGTCTCTATTTGTTTATACTGGCTATTTGTCTATAGCTAGAAGTTTGATAATGATAATATTATTTCTAACATTTGAATATTACAAAATTTAATGTAAAAGAAACTAAGGAAGGTGAAATATGGTGTACTTCTAAAGTTTATAACTAGTAGAGTCAATAGAGTTTCACTATCAGAAGAAGAGTAAAAATTATTTTTTTCTTGTACGTATAAGTTTGTACTTATAAGAAATAGAGCGAGATTTAGTCATAAAGCGTGAAATACTTCATTATTAATGGAAAAAAGAGTTTTATAGCTCTTTATTTTATATATATATGTAGTGCTCAACATGATCACTCAATGTAATAACTTTAGTTAATTTAATATTAAAGTTTGATTCTAGTTATTTAGGGTAAAAAGCTAAAGAAAGAGTTTCCACATATATAAATTTAATAGTATAAAAAACGCGTTTCGAACACGTAATGTTCTTCTTCAGGCATTTACTCTGGGTGAGTATCTGCGGTTTTCTGTTTACTGTGGTAACTACAGACACTCACCCTTAGTTAATGCCTGAAGAAGAACACAACGTGTTCGAAACGCCTTGTTTATACTAATAAATTTCTATATGTGGAGACTATTTTATTAACTTTTTACCCTACAATGAGTAAATACTACATAATAACTCATTTTGCTACCATAAGATTCTGGTTGTTTTATCTTAACTAATCCTTCTTTAAAGTAGGAACACATTTGTCTTAATAATGCCATAAACAATTTACAAAAAAAAATCATCATTTTTACTATCAAAATCACAGTATTAATTAAGTATTTTAATTTAATTCAAATGATTTAAAACTATTAAATTAAAATTAATTACAGTATTTTAATTAAGATAAAAAATGTAATTAACTTTCTTAAAAGCAGGAAAAAATCTGAAATCATAGAAGCACTCTTCGCTAGCCGGTCAAATTTATTGTAGAAACTATCCACATTCTTTCTCTATGGTGATGAAGTTCTTTACTTTGGTCACCAAAGTAAAATTGAATATGTTTTTTTAGGTTCATTAAGTTATCTCATTTCAAGCATAGAATTCAAACAATCGACAATTCAATTGATTGTCGATTAGACTCTCCACAGTAGTCTAAACGGTTTTCCTTTTTTAAAAACTTAAAGTTTTCCAACATTTATAAACAGTTTTCAATTTATAGTTCATTTATAGATTAATCTGCAACGAGATTGTGTATAAAATAAAGAAATAATAAAAATGAAATTTGTGTGTGTGTTATCTTTATCGATTTTGCATGTTTAAATTACGGATTCTGAATATGACTCTTTCCTTTTGATTTACTCTTTCTTATTGCAAAAAGCACGTTCAACCATTACACTCGTAATCTTCAGTTGAAAGTTCCAAACATTATGTTTGGAACATTACATTCTAAAGCATTCGAACTATTGATTTTGAAAATGAGAAAAGTTTATCTTGTGCAAAAAGTAATTAAAACAGGACAAATTAATTAAAGACTGAAATAAAGATGAAATTAGTTTTTTTTTTTAATGAATTTACATTAAATACCAGAATGAACGTGTAACTCTTGGTCTATTGGGTCAAATATTTGAAGTTTTATTTTAATTTGTTACACGATTTGTGTTCCATTAATTTGTACCACACTTTGCTTATTCCTTCCTATATCAACTATAACATATAATGAATTGGATGTTTAGTAACTTTAGAAATTTGTTTGGAGCAAAATTGCAAATAATTATAGCGATTTCATAAAGTATTTTGCAAAAATGTGTGAATAGTAGTAATGTGCGTTAAAGGTTTACATTTAAACAAAAAATAAATAAAGTAAAATCCTGTTATTATATTGCATTATAGTTGTATCCCTAAAAATCTCACACCTTTATAGACATATTTTTAATAAGTCAGTTGTAAGGGAGGCTTCATCCTCTGGAAGCAGACCAAGAGAGGGTTTTCGCTGGCCTGGTTAGGTCTGTCTGTAGACACAAAGGAGCGTTATGAAGAAGTTTGTAATTGCTACACCATCAGTCTTGGTAGTTCACCAAGGAAAGGTTTAGACAAAATAAAATAAATGTTAGCTTTAACACATGCTTATGTTTAAGAGAAGCCTGTATGTTGATGAGAGTTGAGCAATTTGCTCTTTTAAAAAACTTGATCATGATAGAGAGGTCCATTGATATAGCCTTGATCTAGAGCAGTATTTCTTAAACAGAGCACCTTGTAAGGTAACTAGTGCCCTCGAAGATAACTAAGAAACACTAAAGATGTTGTTTTCAAGTCTGAGTGAAGTCTGCTACTTGGTATTTTAACTGGAAGGTAAATTTCTTTAATCTTTAAACAACAGTGGATAATGTTTTCTCTTATCTTTTCCTTGGGGATTTAAATATTTGTTACTTATCACTCTCTCTCTCACTCTCTCTCTCTCTCTCTCTCCCTCTTTTAAAATAAATTATTGTTTTTAATTTCTCATATTTTTTTTACTTTCAAATTTCAGGAATAAATTTTCTATGTTAAAATCAGTGATATGCCCCAAAGATTTGGTAATTTCGTAGGTGTGTCCTGGAGTAAAAAAATGTGAGAAACACTGATCAAGAGCTATTTATTATAAAAAAGCGTGGGCGGCAATGTCAGCAGGCAGTGTCTAGAAAAATCGGTGATAAGAAGCATCATGGTCGCCATTGCCAGTTGTATCCATGAACAGAGTCTGCGAAACTCGATAGGCCTTGTTCTTCATTTTGTATTCCTACCGCACCAAGCGACCTCCCCTTCCAGCCAGGAAGTTAATTAACGCCTTCTAAAGGCTGTATTGTCTGTACTGTTGTACCTTCCCCTCCGTCTGTAACCCTACGTGTCTACTCTACAATATATATATTATTACTTCCAATTTGACCAATTAAACGAATGAACAACCTAAACAACACAAAGTCCTTTGCAAACTCCTTTCTACCATTATAATATTAGAATATGTTCATAGAAACACTTTGGACAAGCAATGCTTCATTTCATGATAGTTGATATATTGATTTATTATTATTAGAATCACCAAATCATGTAATGGTTCCTCCGTGAGTTCCTTAATAAATTTTCTTCTTTAAGATTGGTACATTCTTTTTCACTTTCTTTTAGAGTAGTCTTAACGATTACAATAACTAACGGCAAATTATTCGACTTGAAGCTACCACTAAATCAGCTAAAACTATTTAAGCAAGCATAACTACAGTAATGTTTATTAGTTACGGCATACATATGCTAGAAAACTTGGTGAATATCTCACTCGATATTTTATTTTCAGTTTTTTCGGAAATTGTGAGCCACCCAGAAACTTGAGCTTTTTTCATTAACAAAAGTTTTATCTAAAAAAGTAACCACTATGACAATATTTTGTTAAAAAAATATTTATGACTTTATGAGAAGAATAATAACCTGTGTGACTTTATTTCGACAAAAGATAACTATCTTGATATTTAATAAAAATTGTATTACAAAGATAATCTTTGTAACAATATTTTGTAAGAAAATATTCATTAGTTAGTTAAAACCAAATATAAGTTTTATATCAAAGATTTTTCAACCATGTATGTGAAAAAAAAATTACATAACTCGCTGAAAACTGAAGTGTATTGTAGTCGTTTATAAAGCTAGAACAGTTAACTAATGAAATATGACTATAAAAAGTTGTATTATGCTATGACGATAATGTAGTGCATTATATATTATACTAGTGCAGGCTGTTTGATTTAGAGAACTCTAGATTGGAAAGTTAAACAGTAAGTGCTTAGTCAAGTAAACACTTTGTTTAAGACATAATTTAGGTAACTGAGAGTTTAGAACACCTTTGAGAAACAAATTACATAAATTACATAAAATTTATAAACATCATAAAAACAAATTTTATGATATATATGATTTTATAACTTATATATATAACTTATTTATATATATAATAACTTAACCTATTATCAAACTCAAAGATATTCGTAGTAGAAGGCAACATTGTAGGTTGGCGTGGCTGTCCTCTACAAGTTCGCCACACATTGCACTCTTTGTGATGCCATACAATGAAGATTGATTCTACAATGATGGTCCTAAATTTTGCCTAACTCAAGTATATTTAGAGTAGGGATCTTTACTACTCTTCACGAGTACAAGACAGCAGACAGGTTCGAAACCGACGGCCTATCGTCCTCTCTGAGAGACGACATGCTCAGATTTATTCACCTCCACGTGAATAAATCGAGGGCCAGAGTGATTATCGAACCCTGGACCCACCAGTTGAGAGACAAGCATGTTAACTACTGAGCTAACCTGGCCCCAAAGCTCATGGATAATAAACTAATTTATCAATTGACACTGAATTAGATATCATCAAATCACCTGTCGTGATGAAGAAGCTAAATTACATTGGATCTGATCCTATTGACTGTCTTAAATGCAGACCTTATCACCCAGTTTTTAAAAGGAATTGGCCAACTTAGGATGAATATTATAATGTCTGCTTTCCGGAAGAAGATTATAAGTAGCGCAAATTCAAGTGAAGTCGGAAGATGGTTGACTAAATTTAGTCATTGTGTTAAACTAAATTTAGGACTCCCAATGTAAAATCACCGATCAAACATAAATCCGGTAAATGGCTGACGTTATCACCACTAGGGGATTAAAATTAAAATTACCACGATAGGGTTTAAACAATAAAAAAAGAAAAAATCCCTCTCCTACAGAGTATACTAAGTAAGCCTTTCTCAAGCTACTATAACCACTGTGGTATGACTTTAGTAATAGTAATTAGTCAAAATTACTACTACTCTTTTCTCAAGATAATTTGTTGTTGATTAGTTGTTTCTTTTTCACGTTTCTACCCTGAGAGATTATTAATTATTCATCCATTGGCGATCCAGACGATTAATAAAGTATATAAAATATAGATCTAATGTCTATTTAGCAGGCACGCAGTTAGGAAAAAAGAAATTATTGTCTCCTTAATCTGCATGTGTTTTAACATTATTAAAGAGTTAAAGATATAATAAGACTGTTTTCGATTTAAACCTGGGAAGTAATTTCTAAAGGATTAAAATGGAAATGACAACTGATTAGTCTAAAAAGAGGGATAAGAAGAAGGGGGGGGGGGGATTGAGGAAAGGTCCATTAATTTATAATCTCGAGGTGAGGGTGTGGGAGCTGTGCAAAATATGTGGCAAATATTGGAACCTGTGCTGGCCACACTTGCTCTCCCCAGGGGAATCAGACTCTGTATAGAAATTATTCCCTTCCAAAGGGCGGCTGTATTAGGTTTTCATCTGCCACAAGCAATATACACCTCATGTTTTCTTAATAAATCCTGCTCCTCTCTTCTAACATAATTAAAAACAAATGAATCTGGCTAAAATTATTTCATCATAACATTTTCTGTCTTTGACATGTTCAGTTTTTAAACATTTATTAAAATCTAAACTAAAACAGATCTGTTTTGTTTTTTTACTTAGCTCCCAGTTGCTGTCAATTCTCACAAAGGTTATTTTAAATATATTATATATTATCAATGATCAAACCACAATAAGAAATGGGAAAACAAGACTAAGATCTTTCAACTGTAACAAGCAGTCTTCGTCAGAGTCAAAAACCCAACAGTTGGTTTGATCATTGCTTGTTATTTCACGTGTTTATGTTAAATTTTCTTATATTTTATATTATGAACAAACTAAATTATTCAATGCATAATATGAATAAAAGTTAAATATTCATCACTGTGCAATCAGTTTTAGTATGGTATTTACTTACATTGGTGGACTTTGGGGGATTTCAAAAAGTACATAACCACATAAAAAATCAAAACCAAAATAGGTCTGTTTGTTTTTTTTGACATAATTTTTACGCAATTAGTGTAAAAGAAATACGCAACTGAGAAAATATACTTGTATTAAATTACGAAATTCTACATTTTATACTAAAATGCAAGTTCCAGAGAACCATAATGTACAAACCGCGTTGAATGCTACTGTTGTATTAAATTAATTAATAACAAATAATTGTTGTTATTAGTAATATTGTATGAATAATAAATATAGACTTTTTCTTCTTCTTGGAGTTTGGTCAGGAATCACCTTTTCGCCAACGTTTGGTCTTTATTTTAAGACATCCTCAGGGCTATAAACTAACAAAAAACAATGGATATTTGTCATATCAACTTTACAATCATTACAAAATCAAAAACTTACTTACTGAAGGTGATTCCGTATATTAACCCTGACCAAACTCCAAGAAGAAGAAAAAGTGTTTATTAGTGAATTGTGGTCAAGAAAACAATACCTTCTAATAATAAATATATGTATATATCTACTGATGGTAGATTAATGTTAATTATATTGTTCTTATAAATGTTAGGTGAATATTGAATTATTAACGTAATTCTTGAAATCCCCTAAAATTTAAATGTAATACAACAATTATGCAAACTATATAATATAATATAATTTAATTTATAATCTACTTTGTTCATTTTCTACAATTCCTTAATACAGTTTGAATCGGGTATCTTACTACAACAAAATATACATTAATACAACATTAATTCTTCTCACCTTACTTTTAATTTCAAAAATGAGTAGAAAATTACGGTCACTTAAACAATTGTGATAAAACTACGCACGAATGTGATAGAATTTTTTTTTTTTTAGTTATAAATGGCAGTATAAAGGAGGTAAGGCAAACTTTCAATCCTCTGAACAGTTCTACGGCGTGTCTTCTAACAGTGTTATACAGAGATTACAGTTGCTCAGTTTAATTCAAACTTTCTAGCTTTCACGGATTATGTCAGAGTCGGATTAGTGTCAGTGTCTTACGCAGTATATATAAATCATGGAACAAAACATAAAGAGAAAACACAAAAGCTCACTAAGAGTTTTCGACATCCGTCGCATTCATGAAGGTAATGTAAGTGAAGTTCTCATATATATATATATATATATATATATATATATATATATATATATATATATATATTTGTGTTAAACTGAATTGCCTTAATCAAACATACCTTTCTTTTGAGCAGTTTTTCGTATTTTCTAGATAATTTCAAATCATCTTGATTCAACTGGTGAATTATTTGAGCAAAACTCTGGTTGGCCATCATTATTTATTGACTAACATTTGACATGTTTCGTAATAAATACGTCATTCGTAATAAATATAATGTTACTGTAATAAATCAGTGTTTTTAAGAAGTATTATTGAATTCTTTCTGATTAAATTTGATATTTCAAATATTATATTATAAATATTAGTAATGGTTTATTCAAATTTGACTCAGTCATGAAGAGGGCAATAGCCTTATCTAAGAGGGTTGACAGCTAGCAGATAGTTTTTTACTTTTTCTTCCTGTACTCCTTATTTTCCCTAACATCTCCCCCGGTCCATTGATCTCTCCTGCAATCTACACCATTTAAAATACCTCTCTTGCCTCCCACTCTTCTCAACCTACACTAGATGCTTCTACATCTTTGTTTTCAGTTGGTACTTGACTCTTGTTATGGTTGAAAGAGCTTACTATTTTTTTGCATTTTTTATTGTGGTTTTGACGTTGATAGTGAAATATATATTTATTAATGGTTTTATAGTGAAGAGTGAATGATGCCCTCTTAAAAAGAAATACCATGACTACTCAGATGATGTGGAGGATAAATGTCACATGTCATCATCGTAATATTAAAGTATCTACCAATGCTGCTGTTTTTTCGATAACATAACCGGTCATTTGAACTAATTTGACACTAGATACTTCATGAAAGTCAAAATACGTTGTGTTAATCACTCTCACATATTTATTCTAACCATGGTTATCATTTACTATCCTGTTTGCTCATTTCGTATATTTGTTCTAACCATGCTTATCATTCACTATCCTGTTTGCTCATTTCGTATATTTGTTCTAACCATGCTTATCATTCACTATCCTTTTTGCTCATTTCACATATTTGTTCTAACCATGGTTATCATTCACTATCCTGTTTGCTCATTTCACATATTTGTTTTAACCATGCTTATCATTCACTATCCTGT
This sequence comes from Hermatobates lingyangjiaoensis, assembly GCA_026182355.1. Taxonomy (NCBI): domain Eukaryota; kingdom Metazoa; phylum Arthropoda; class Insecta; order Hemiptera; family Hermatobatidae; genus Hermatobates; species Hermatobates lingyangjiaoensis. The sequence continues at coordinate 623,952 of JAPFBL010000256.1, forward strand.
TTGCTCATTTCACATATTTGTTCTAACCATGGTTATCATTCACTATCCTGTTTGCTCATTTCACATATTTGTTCTAACCATGGTTATCATTCACTATCCTGTTTGCTCATTTCGCATATTTGTTCTAACCATGGTTATCATTCACTATCCAGTTTGAAGGTGTGAGTAAAACAGTTTAGTTGAACAAATAACTCAAAATGAAGGAAGCATGCTTTAATTCTTGACTTTGATATTTAAGATTAACCAAAAAAATATATTTATGATCTAAATAATAAAAATTAATTTTTATATTAATCTAAAACTAGAAAAGCTATTTAACTTTATTTTTGTTTTAAATAATATGATTATAGGGAAGGTTTTACAGTTGACATTCTTTTCTTAAGAAATAATAAGGAGTGAAACCAATTGTTGATATATTTTGAGATCAGCAATAAATAGAAAAAAAAGAAGCCGATGAAAGAGGCATCTACTGCTTTTGCTATTTGCAAAACAAGTGATCCGTAAAAATAATTGCAGGACTACTTTTTGCTTGAAAGGATGTTTTTCATAACATTTTCTAACAATATTTTATCATATTTTCCAAGAACAAATTTATTATTGGCCAAAGAAATATAAAACTTATAGTGTTCTAGTAGAAGATGTTATCGTCATTGGGTTACAAATGGTATCGGAATTATATTGTTTAATAATTGTAGGATATAAGCAAACTATACATCCTTGGGTGGTATAAAAACATGCCAGAAGTTCGATTAAAACAGTTAGTGTGTTTCAATATACACAAATGAGAAAATATACGCATATTATATTATGAGATTCTACATTTTATACTACAATACAAGTTTCAGAGATGCATAATAGCACAAGCCTCGTTAAATACTACTGTTGCATATTTGATTAAATTAATTAATAAAATTTAAATGTAAGTATATTAATAATATATATATGTATTATATCTACTGATAGTAGATTAATGATAAATAACAGATCAATTTTGATAATTTGTTCTTATAATTAAGGTATTGTTTTCTTTACTACAATTACTGATAAACACTTTTTCTTCTTCTTGGAATTTGGTCAGGGTCAATATATGGAATCACCTTTTCGCCAACGTTTCGCCTTTATTTTAAGATATCCTTACTCAAGGCTATCTTCTAATACCAAACCAACAAAGCCGTTATCTGTCATTACGTGTGCTGTTACCCAGCTAGCCTTGAGTAAGTAAGTTTTTTGAATTTTTTATGATGAATGTAAAGTAGATATGACAAATGTTCATTGTTTTTATGTTAGTTTATAGCCCTGAGGATGTCTTAAAATAAAGACGAAACGTTGGCGAAAAGGTGATTCCGTATATTAACTCTGAATAAAGTCCAAGAAGAAGAAAAGTGTTCTTATAATTGTTAGGTGTGTGGCAAGACCAAACATCTGACAAAGAGAATGCTAGAATCTATTTTGGTAAACTATAATTGACTTTTTTAAACCACACAGATCAAGAAGGGTTAAGGGAATGGAACTCATATCTTTGGTACAGGGAAGTAACCTGACGGATACCGAGGTGCCAAAGTGCATTCATAAGTCTCCTTCATTGTTGCCTTTTGACAACTATTATGTTATTTAGAGTATGTTCAAATATCTTGGAGATATACACTCAGGGTTAGTAACCCTAAACTGTGATATCCTAGCCTTTCATAGAAGAGTCGTAAACAAAGCACTGAACTGTCAAATGTTGCAATCGACATATCAAGAAGCAGCCAGAATTCATAAATTTGTTTTAACTATGCATTTATGAATGAGATTATATTTGTTTAAAAAAAAACAAGGATGAAATACCAACTTAAATAGTATATAATAGTAAATAGTACACTTGGGGTATTCAATGTGTAATGATATGTACTTCAGTAGAAATAATATTCAGGAAATTGAAATTAGTTGACTTGATTGTATAGAATAAAAGAATCCGAAATAGTGAATATAAATGGTATTTTCTTCTAAGACTTAAATTGCTTTACAGAGGTGTGGAGAAAAAAAGGATTTGTTTTTTTTAGTGTGGAAAGCATTGAAGACAGCAAAAAGAGAAGGTTGACGATGTTAGAATTAAATACTCTTTACTTAATTCTAAAATAATGTGACACTTAACGTGGCTAACACTCCCAAAAGGGATGAAATATCATTAAGTTACACAGCAACACGTCAACAAAGTTATTAAAAACCACTGCAATTTAGAATAATGTCATTCTAATATATAAAAAGACTATGAAAAGTATGGGCAACCTTATAATTGAATATTGAAAAGTATAGACTTGCATATTCCATCAATCGTTTATATTTCATTCAAACTTTGACAAAATTTAATTCCATAACAGAATTTTTTAATTCATCTATTCTCTTTATTTGAGTAAAAAGATACGATAAAATCGACAGTTAAAATATTGCATTTGGTGAAAAAAATATATCATTGGAAATAATTGAATAAGGCGGAAAAAAAATTGAGAATAAAAAGAAGGGTTTAACGAAATTTAGACGTGAACGGTTAAAACTGAGTAGGAGCAGACGCTAAAAGTATTTTAAATTCGATTGAAAATCATATTTACTTTAGCATTACGGAAAGAAGACTAACGTTTTTTGAAACACTTTTATACATTAATATGATTACTTGCTGTTATTACCAATATTGGCGTAAATAATGTTGGTTTACAAGTTACAATTTTATCAATACTTGGGAAACATTTCCCAAATGTAAAGTGACATAAAATATAAAACTTAATAAAATCATTGGAAGTAGATTGGACTGTTGCAAACCTTTACAAGCCTGAGAAGCAAAATCCCTTTTTCATGGGATTTATTATTTTTTCTAAAGTTTCTTCTTCAAATTTTATTTATTATTCCTTTATTGTTTTATTTACTGACTTCATAAATTGATTCAGTTTAACTTTTCATGATAAGTTTGTATACCATAATTAAAAAAAATGTAACGCTATAAACAAGGGATAAGGTTGAATTGAACAAGCATAGTAATTGTATTTAGTAAATAGTGTACGAGTATGTTATAGAAAAGAAGTTCTCAATACAAATTAAAAAGTCATAGAAAATAAAACCCAGGAGTTTGGTATTTTCTGTGGATGTTAGAAGAAAGCACTCAGGAAATGTTGTTCAAATACAAACACGAAAGACAGTCTCTGCAGTGACCTGCAGGATATTGCAGAGGCATTCATTGATTCTCTCAGTGTTGCGTACTAAGGGAATGTCCTTAATCTCTTGTATGTTCCCAGGAGAACTCGATATATCTTAATATGATCTCCTGAGACAAATAACTCAGAGTGAAGACAATGTAAATAATTACAAAGTTATTGTAACTTTCCTTTATTAAAGTTATTGAATAACACCAATGTGAGAGTCATTGACTCTATTAACAACTAACCTCAAACTCAGTTAGTCATACAGCCTCAGTGTTATTAACAATATGCATTAAAAATACCAGTGAATACTTGAAGACTCACTGTTTTTTGCCTCAATGAAAAGTTTATTCGTAATTGATTAGCTAAGAAGGCACTTGCTTTGCAACAGGAGCTAAATTCAAATATTTCTTGTTGATGTTTTTTTTTTTTTTTAGAAATTCGCCTTCTTTACAAAACATTAATCGTCGTAACAATGGCAATAATATGAGAATGATATATTATGGGAAGGAGGGAGCGTTTAAGGGATGAAATTCGAAATAAAGGGCTGGCTGGTCGTATGAGTGGGTGGCCATTAGTGACCGGGGCAGTCATGTCGGGGGCATGGCTGTGAAATATTTGGTCAGCTTGCAGCACCCTCAAGGAGCACCCCACACACTCCCACCTCTCACTGCATTCTTCAACTCATCCAAACGATAACAACCACATTTCTTTAGCTCATTCATTCTTTAGCTTGATATTTTTGATTTGACTCAATGTTCTTTTTAGTTTAATATTATGTAGTAGACATATTTCATTAAAACATTCATATATTAATACCTACAACTGAATCAGGAAAATTCAGAATGAATATAAATAGAGAATTCTTGAAAAAAAAATTGTTAAATAATCAGCAGCTTAATCAGGTAATTATAGAATTAATGTAAACAGAGAATTCTTTAATTCTTAAATATTTATATATATATCAAATAAATTCAAAACGAAGGAAAGACACAGACATAACTCACATCGATATTTCGACCATCGTCGTCATCAGGAGGTGTGAAGAGCGAAAAGTCCCGCAGGAAGGCAGGGCTGGGCAGTATATATATATATATATATACGGTGGTATATATATATATATATATATATATATATATATATATATATATATATATATAGTTCAATGTCGAAAAAGAAACATAGAGAAACCAAAGCACACACTTACAGTCTCTAATTTTTGGTTTGAACCAGGAGAGGTAAGATAGGGAAACCAAACGCACTGGTTCAGAGATGGTTGGAGACCCAACCCTCTTATATGTTGGAGACCCTTTCCCTCTCTCATCTCTCCTGAAGATGGTTTTTCTGCATTGAACTATATTTGTCCGTTTCGGATGGTATTTCCAACGAAAAAGTATATATAAATATTGATTAATATTTAATTATTAATATTTTCATATTAATTATTTAATATTGATTAAATAATTGTTTGATTATATATATATATATATATATATATATATATAAATGCAATATACTTGTATATTATAAATGAATTATCTCTTAATATAACAGTTGATAAAATACGAGTATATAAATTAATAGTTTTATTTTTTTTGTAACATTATCTCATGTTGGAAATATGAAATATAGGAACACAAATAATAATCAAGGCCCACCTCAGTGAGTGGGGAAGTTAGAAATCGTAGCGTCTAAGTAATTGAAGTATCCATAGTAATTAGTTTAAGTCATTTTGAAGAAAAATAAAGAAAAATTGGGAAAGTTTCACAAATCACTAAATGTGATGAAGTGAAGTAAAAAAAAAAAATGATTTCAAATAAATTGGAAATACTTCTAAAAGGAAAGTGAAAACAATTGAAATAAATGAGCAGGTGAAAGAGAGTTGTTGTTTTGTGAGAAAGGGATATTGATATTAAGAGAGTGAGTGAGAGAGGAATAGTGAGTTGTAGTTTGATATCCAGCAATCAAGTATACCTAGAACAGAGCAAAATACAATTGAGAAATCTCATTTTGCATCGACAATAAAGATGCTTTCTACTTTTAAAAAAAACACCCAAAATTATGTTGTCTCCTCTTCACAATATCAATTAAATGAATGCATCGCTTCATGTGAAATAGACAGTGGCACTAAACATTTTTCAATTTAATTGTAGTTGTCTTAGAAAAAAAAAACAATCTGCCACTGATTACAAAAGTTACAGCACTTAAAGCATTACGTTATTGAAAAATAAAATTAAATTTGTTTGAATCCTGTAATTAAAATGTATTATATACCATAAAAATTAACAGTTACAAGAAGAATTTACAATAAATAATTGTCATAAAAATCAACGTCTAAGCCACAGTAAGGAAATCAGAAAAAAAACTAAGTCATTCAATCACAACAAGCGGTATTGGTCAGAGTCAACTGATTTTATACATATTTTATACTGTAGTATATTATAAAATATACAATATATTTATAACTATATATCTACATTTCACGGTGAATCACAAACACAGAACTCGAGAACAAACACACTTGTTATCTCTAATTTTTGGTTGAACCGTCATCAGGAGAGTTGAGATAAGGACACCAAGCACACTTGTGAAGCGAGGGTTGGAGACCCTTTTGGTCTCCACGAGTTACTCTGGAGGTCAATAGCAGTTTGCTTCTCAACGTGAGTACTTTGCACTTCTTCCCGATGACAACGGATGTCGAAATACCGAAGTGAGTTCTGTAGTGTCTTTCTGTGTTCTTTCCTATGTGTTAAAGTTTTTATTGTCCACACGGACGTTTCATTTTATTCGAAGTATATATATATAACGATTAAGTTGAACGGTCTGACGGATTTTAAATGCAAAAAGAGTTATAACGAGTACAGAGAGAAGTCAAAGTCTTTGAAGAGAGAAAATTCAAAGTAACTTTGCGCGTCTGCGCCGACTCCCACTTCCTGTAGTGTTGTCGCCTCATACATTTCCCGTTTACTTATTCCTTAACCTTTGTCTTTTTCCCAGTATTATTTCCCCTCTTATCTCAACTATTTCCTTTCCTCCAACATTTAGTTCCTATCATTAGTGTTTCATATATAATTTTTGTTTTATAGTATTTATGTGATTATCATTTTATTAACCTATTTCTATTTTTATTCTTTTTTGCTATTTATTATTTGTTAATTTGTTTTTCATTATGACTAGCCCTATAAATTACTGGCTTGATCAGGTAGGTTATCTTTCCCGGTAAATAGTAGACGATGGATGTCGAAATATCAATCTAAATATTTTTAAGATTGATTGCAGGTTTTGCGTTCAGAACCTCCTTACTAACTGCCTCTATTTTGCTTAAGAACCTACGTAAGCGACATTATAACGCCTTTCGTGATAATTGCCAATGAATGTCAGCAAAGACTTTACAAACTTTGCTATACAGTTTTGGTTAAAGATGAACAGAGGTCGTAACCAGTAAAACTCCTTTGACAATTAACACCTGACCAACGTAAGATTGTGAAAAGAATAGTGACAATAAATAAGAGAGTCGTGAAAGTAGAATTTGCTATAAATGTTAAGCAAATATTATTAATGAATAAACATTCATTCATAAATATCATTCAATGGATCATTTGTCTTCTATTCTAACATTGGTAAATTCAAACATATCAACTAAATAAATGTTGACAAATGAGCATTTTTTAAATGAAATAGACGTTGATAGAAGTAAATATAAACAATACTGGATGTTGTGAACACATGTTTTCTAAGCACACTAATTTTCTCCTGTATTTATTGATTACGACATTGGAGATATCCAATTTATATCGAGTTGAAGCCTGCAGCAAAGTGGATAGCTGGCACTGATGAATTTAATTTTCGAAAGAAAGGATGCTTTATTAATCGAATTAGGTCAGACAAATGGAAGAGCGCCAATATGATTCATTATCACTTAACGCTTTTAGTCAGTATTGAAGGCAAACTTTGTTAAAAAGAGATCACATATGAAGCAGTCGTTTTGGTTTAGAGCGGGTTATCCAGACTTTATGTTGACGCGGGCTGCAGTACCAGATGTAAAGTAAAACACGTACATGTAAATGAATCTTTATATTTATTATAAAAAAATATATTATCATAAAAAAAATAATTGACAAGTATGGATAAGAATCAACCCTTAAATATATTCGTTAAAAATATTTAAGGAAGTACGTAAAACGGTACAGTTTACATAAAATTCAGTGGGTGTGCGTGTATTTTGGAAGCCAGCTCCTTTGTGTCAATGTCAACTGAGGTTAAGACTAAACGAAGGCAGGCTCCGAGAGTTGTTTGATTAAGTAGATTCCTCTCTTTGGATTTAATCGACTTCATATCGAAAAATGCTGCTTCACAAAGGAAAAACCAACTTTTTTTTTAATATAACTCAATAGATGTCTAAATAATACTAATTTTCAAAAGATTTCTAGAAGAGGCCGCGGGCCGCATGCGGCTCGCGGGCTAGTCTTTGGACAACCCTGGTTTAGAGTTAGTGTGGGTTGGGGGGGGGGGGGGGGGAGAAACAACTAGGAGGGAATCAACCATCTGCATCTTATCACTCAGAGATTCCTTTGTTGATTGATTAAAACTCATCTATGCATTCTGAGAATTAAACAAAAAGTCTAAAAATAAAGCTTGCATACTAAAATATTTAAAAACTATTAAATTAAAACATAATAGAAATTGATTCAGAAACAGGGTTAATGAACAATATACACGATTACAATGGCAAGTAGAAAAGATGTGTACACATAATTGACAAATACGAGTATACGTAACAATAAACATTAGCCTTATTTGAAGACTCTTAATAGGGCAATTTGCCATTATATTTCTGATAATCTAATCCATTTTTATAATCTTACTCTAAATTAGGTTTTCCATGTATACAATTTCTAGAATACGTAGTTATAGGTGTAAAAGTGTTGTGCTTTCTTCCAGATGCTACAAGGAAGACAGAAGCTGCACCTAAGCCAAGTACAAATAAATAGTTTTCGAGGTAAGTATGACTGTTTCTACGCCTGCTTTCCTCTTGATATCCTCCTGGCCGTGCGTTCGTCAACAGCATCTGTCACCTCTTTTCCTCCACCGCCTCTGTAAACTTCCTGGTCGAGAAGTAAAAATAATGGTCGACCTTTATGAATAGTTCTCCAGTATTCAAACATATAATTTAAAGTTTGTTTAAATTACGAAGTTTGAGATATATTAGAACATTATATTTTAAAAGTATGAAAATATATGTTATAGCATACTGGTGATGCTGGACATACTAATAGAGAAGGCACAGTTCCATGATGGAGACGGACAGCCCCATAACCACTCCAAAACTCCCACATAACATAAACATCCGAGGTACAACGGATACTCAATTATTTATTACAAAAACAAGACTTCAATTGGCATGCCAATATGTAAAAGATGTTGTAAAATACGGTGCTCTAACTTGTTCTCTTCGATATGAATAATATTATAATTAAAATAGTAATGTTTCACTAATTTGGCATGCACCTTGCTGTGCATGGCTAGCTGACCCTTGACCCTTGTAGTAATGTTTCATGTTATCATAGTAAGGTATTTTTCCTCTTCTGCTTAACGCTTTTTCAAATTTATTCACTACTCTGTTGATTTTAGTGTTTAACTGATTAAAGTTGTTTAACTGATTAAAGCAGAGTACCTCTGGTAAATTTAACAGAAAACAATATTACTAGAAGCAAATTATAATTTCAAGCAAAAAAATAGAACTCATACCACAAAAAAATGTATCCAATTACTACTTTCTACTTTGAGTTACGAAAACAGAACTGAGTTTAGAAAATATTAAATGAGTATCAATTTTTTTGTGTAATAAAACTACGTTGATTTCCACTGTCAAGTACAAGCTTTAAATATTCCATTTTCATATTTGCTCGCTATTTATAGAATATATATTTATTTCACTTTTACTTTTCTACTGTCTCTGTCATCTTCATCCATTTCTTCTCTCTCTTCACTTTTTACCTAATCTCTGTGATCTCTTACATGTTTACATATTCCTAAAGCCTCTTTTATTATCAGTCTTTGTACTTTGTGCTCATCATGCAGAAAATCCATCTCGTAGTCCATATAGGCCAGTCTTGTCTCCATGTATTAAATGACTGCCTTCATTGGAATTAGTTTTATAGCAATTAAAGGGGGCCAGGCTAGCTCAGTAGTTACGTGCTCTGAACTACTGAGCTGCACGTAGTAGTTCAGTCTCTGCTTGACTTCTATTTTGTAGTTACCTCTGAACTGATAGGGCCGGGGTTCAATCCTCACCTGGCCCTCGATTTATTCACGCAGGAGGTGAATAAATCTGATCACGTCATCCCTCGGAGAAGGACGTTAAACCGTCGGTCCCGAGCCTGTACGATGTCAGGTACTCGTTAAAGATCCCTACTCTAAATACATTTGAGTTAGGCAAAATTTAGGACTCCCACTGTAGAATCAATCTTCATTGAGTAGTATCACAAAGGGCCAATGCTCGGCCTATGTGTGTTCACTCGTGGGACTGCCACTGCAACCTAACCTAACCTAACCTATAGCATTTAATATGATAAATGTGCTTATCACTGCCTTCATACCCTTTTTTGTCCCTTCAATACACTATTGTCCACAATTTTCATTTACTTCTGTAAATTTTATTTGGATTAAATTCATTAGTAATTTTATATTCATCATCATTATTAATAAACTTCGAACATACCTTATCATTGTTTTAATTTTACTCTGATATATACAAGTAGAGTATGAAATTAGTTCCTTTTAGTTATGTCTGCTTCTAAAGTGCTCTGTTTTTGTAAACGTTTACATTTTTATCTAAAATTACAATTGCATTTTCTTTACTATTTCAGTTGTAACTGACAACCTAACAACTTCAATTGTAATCTAACATCCTTCAATTGTGACTAACAACAAATTATCACATCTCATATATAATAACAAATTATAAATTCTTATACAACAAATTATAGTAAGTACTCATTTAAATTATACTAAGAAATGAGGAAGTCACTTTTAAATAAAATGTTTAATAGAAATATCTCTGAAACAAAACGATTTAAACTTTCTCTAGCTATATAATTTTAATGGCTCAGTGAAAAGTTGTAAAATTAGAAAGGAATTTCCTTGTTAAATAGTTCTTTTTCTGGCATTTAGAAGTATTAATAGTATAGATATAGTTCGCTAAAAAAGATATTTGACTTCCAAGCTAAAAAGAAAACCCTTCTACCCTTTTGGCGTTTAACCATTAAACCGAAATGTCAAAAGATCAAAATGGCAGAAATGAACCTTTAAATGCCGGCCTAACCTTTATCGTCACCTTTTCACGTGATATCAGTTTACTTTCTTTCTTTATTTTATAGTTTTATAATAACTTCAAATTGATGTCGAAAAGTTTTACAACTGATAACTGTATGACCACATATAAGATATAAAATAGTCTAGAATTCACATAATAAAATACATTTTCAGTCGAAAACTTATGTTTAAACTATATCGAAACCATCAACATGACTGTTTATTTTATACAGCTGTTAAGACTGTTTTTTAACGTTTTTTTATTGGGCTGGTTGGCTATTTAATTTCTCAAGAGTATTTAAAAATATATCGATCAATAGCGCAAAATGAAATACAAAGGTGATACCAAGGTGTATTGACTTTACTATCTTCTACTAACTAACTGGCTTCATTATAGTGAGAAAAATTAATTAATGATATGAAATCGAATATATGGTCTGAAGTAAGAGAATAAGGTATAACTTATACAAGAAATGTCATTTGTGAAACTGGATTTCCTATAATTTTTACTAAATTCAATGAATAATTTATTTAGAGTGGGTTTATTTAAAATGAAATGTCAGATACGATATTTACAATGCGTCGTAATTGAAAGCAGGTGAATGGAGAATTTTAGAATGTTATTTAATAAAATAGGGATGTTTCTTATAGTCTGAAGGGGATGGTACTATTTTATACGTCTATAAACTTCACCTGCCTTCCAAGGAAAAAGTTAAATAACAACCATGAATTCACGGGAAAAACTTCGTTTTCTTGCCTTATATGTAGTAAATCATTGGGTTTTTTAACCGAACTGACAATAATTTCACATTTATAAACAAATTGGAATATTAATAATTTAAACGTAGTTATTTTAACTTTAAATTTTTTTTTTTAATAATTTACTACTGATGAAAAATAGTCATTTCCTCTACTTATATTTTATACTGGATACACGAGATATCAACAGTAATAAATGATAATCATTTATGAAAGCTAAAATGGTTTTATGAATTTCGTTTCATGCAAAATGGTTTCACAATAAAACGTGAATTAATATCAGCACGTAAGTCACAGTATAAAAGTATTTAGTGGGCCAAAGTAAATGAATTAAGAGTAAGCATTTCAAATAACGAGTGTGGTAGGTGAGGTGCTTTGAAAAAGTGAATGGAAGGCAGTGGGAAAAACGTTCGACAAGGCAATGAGAAAAACGTTTAACAAGCCAGTGAGAAAAACGTTGTTCAGTGAATAGAGAAGTTAGAACAATTGAAAAGATTATCTGATTAAACTGATAAAAAAAAACATTCGATAAGATTATGCTAGGGTTAATAAGTCTAATTTGAAGAAACGATTACAAATGTTAAAAGGTTTTAATAAAGATAGTATTTCTTGACCGTATCGATTATTTGTGCTTTATTTGCTTATTCATTAAAAACTTGATTGTTCTTACTGATGTATTTAATTTTGTAAGAAATTATATATGTACATTACAGTTAAAAATTATTTTTATTTTAAGACAACATTTTAAAAAAAAATATTATAGATACCAATGAGTTACAATTTTTTAAGAAAGTTGTTGAATAACTTACTGCCTACGTTATTAATTTTAAAAAAAAAACTATACATAATGATAAGACGGGAAGAAAGGTCAGGAAGTGGCTCCATTGATGAGGCAGCGTTTTCAGACTATTAAGAGATGAAATTCGATGCAGCCATATTAAGAGTGGCGGAGAAGGGGTGTTTGTTTGGGGGGGGTGGGGTACGACCCAGGTGGCATATATATATCAAGGGGAGGCATTTTGAAGGTATCAAATATAAAACAGAAAAAAAATTAAAGTTACAAAACTTGAAACAAAATTTGAAATTTTATATCAAAATGAGTTTTTAAGGTCGTAATTGTTTCATGCTTTATGTGAGTAATACTATTTTTAAAAAGATTTTTCTACTATAATATTTGCGAAATAAAAATAAATATATTCCAAATTTTATAAATTTTTTTTAAAATGGCTGAAAGTTTGTTACATTTTTTGCTTAGCCAGTACATTTAATTTAATTTTTTTTGGTAACATTTGAATTAAAAATTTTTCCTGGATTGCTTTGCTCTTCTTTGGTTATATATATATAACTTTAAATTACACAAAGCACGACACAGAAAAAAGAATAAAAAGAACACTTACAGAATTCAATATTTTGAACTGTTGTTCGTTATCAGGAGTAGACTAGAAGAGAGGACGAAGTGAGAGAGATCTCCCCACGTCGAAGAACGGAGCGCGAATATATATATAATGATACACGAGTACTGTAATAAAATGAAAGTGGGACTAATAACAGCAGTTTAAAATAAGATCCTTGATTGTAATTTCATAAAAATAATTATTTTCAGGACTTTCTGGAATTTTGAATGATAACGCTTTATCAATGCCAGCGTGGGTGGGGGCAAATCTTATCACCGCTCTCGGCGGCAAAAATACTTACACGGTACTGCATACTACTCGTAATATTGATCTCATTCATAAATCCAGAAACGTCACTATTAATGAAGTAATATTAGTAATGCATTTAGATTGATCAACCACCACGTAAACTAGTTTTTCTTTTTGTGCAGCATCAATATCTCATATTATTTGTTGTTTTCCGAAAGATCTTTAAAAAACACTTCCACCATCCAAGTACGGTAGGTTGTCCATTATGCTAAGTTCATTTTTTTATAACTTTATTGTTATTCCCAGAAATAAAAATTTCTCGTGATTTTGTAAGTGTAACTAATTTTCGTTACTATGATGAAATTTCATTAATCATTGATTATCATTTTATTAAAACTATAAAATATGCCATAAAATCAATTTTTGTTCATCTAATTTTCACAAAAAATGTATTCACCTCATCTTTTTATAAGGTGCTGTTTTGATCGATTGAACCGTGTTGGCTGTTGTATGCCCACAGCCTTTATGTGTGGGTGGAAAGAAATCCATTCACCTGCATCAGATATCATCGAATAAACGTCAAATAAAAGACGTTCATGTCCCCAAAGAACGTCTTTGGAAACAATTCTTTATAATTACTATAATTTATTTGAAAAAAAAAAGTAGAAGTGGTACAAAATTTTGAGAATTATTCTAAATTCTGAGAAAACGATTTCTGTTCAGGGTGTTTGTTCAACTCCTGTCTTTTAATTTGATCAAATATTGTTTTATGTTAACCACCTCTAACCACCTCTAATGGGGCCAGACTAGATCAGTGGTTACGTGCTCGTCTCTGAACTGATAGGACCGGGGTTCGATCCCCACCTGGCCCTCGATTTATTCACGCGGGAGGTGAATAAATCTGAGCACGTCGTCCCTCGGAGGAGGACGTTAAACTGTCGGTCCCGAGCCTGTATTATGTCAGGTACTCGTTAAAGATCCCTACTCTAAATACACATGAGTTAGGCAAAATTTAGGACTCCCACTGTAGAATCAATCTTCATTGTGTGGTATCACAAAGGGCCAATGCTCGGCCTACGTGTGTTCCCTTGTGGGACTGCCACTGCAACCTAACCCAACCTAACCTATTCTAATTTCTGGGGAAACGATTTCTGTTCAGGGTGTTTGCTCAACTCCTGTCTTTTAATTTGATCAAATATTGTTTTATGTTAATTGATTTTTTATTATCCATTTAATTCTTGCTACATCATATGTAACTTGCATTGGTTTGTTATCATTGCATTTATGTTAGAACAGCTTCTATGGTCCTAACACAGAAAATAGTGTATTTCACTATGTTAATGGTTAGTTCATATTTTTAAATTAGCCAGAAAAAAAAACTAACTTATAAATTTATGTTAATAATTAAAAAAATATAATTCAATTCTTATTCATAAGTGGTATTAAAATTTCTTGTCTATATTTATATTTAGCAGGAGAGCTTTAATTATCTTTTATAAAAATTATCAATGGAGATAATTAAAAAAAAACGTCTCATTAACTGCTAAACTCTACAATATGGTCATTGAGGGGGCTTGGCTGGACTTAAAGGGTCTACTACCATTTAACCAGTCTGCGAGCTGGGGGCTGAATAATCCCTAGTTCCTCGTCCATTTCCTGCAGGCTTTTCCATTTTATCTACCCAGACATATTTTGTTTCAATTATATTCTATAAATAAATAACTAGCAATACGGTCGTATTTAATGGAATTAAAAATATCATATATTAATGAAGATTAGTATAACTGATATATATATTGGTGGAAGGGAGTTAATTTCTTGCTGTTTCATTCACTTTTGCTGATAGGGTCTCAGGGTCCTTACCCTTCAGGGGTATGGGAGACCACCTTCCCCCTCCCCCTCCCACGCATCCAGTTATCTGATGTCATGCCACTGATACGAGAGGTAGGCTGTTGTAATATTAAATATAGTGTACGTTGTAAATTATGATCCATTAAGATAGGTTAATAAATGTTTTTTGAGAACATTAATTCAGTAATTGGGTGAATTATGATATGAACCTATAAGGCTAACAAAATCGTGTCCATATATCATTCAATTGTTCATTTTAGACTTAAAAATAATAATTTATAATTATAAATTATCATTTATAATTTAGACTTAAAATTTAAATCAAATAAAATTTATTAGAAATAAGATTCTTATGTAGCTAATAGTTATTTAATGAAAAAATGTAATCTATAAAATGAAAGTTATCATGTTATATATTATTCTGGAATCTCTTTTAATTGCAGATCGTGAAAGGAAGTCAGGATTAGAAGATTGTGTTTCAATTGTCTTCGTTCTCACAAGTATAAATGAACAGAATGCAAATCAGGACCCGTAAGCTCTGAGGAAAATTACGTAATACTCTGCTACATCATCTACTTGCTAATGGTAATATAATCTAAATAAATCGCAAAGTAACTGCTTGCATTATGATAAACTGAATAAAGATATCTAATAATTTGTAAGGATTCACTGATTTTTCAGAAATATTATAGAATTTCTATAATAATATAATTAAATTAAAGAATTTAATTTAATTACATTAAACCTGTCAAATCAAAGAATTTCGATGTGTAATAGAGTGGAGTCAGTTTAGCAAGGTGGCATCTTGGCTGAGTAAGCTTGTAGTTCATAGTTAAAATCAACGCCGTTTTATTAGGGAGAAAATTGCAACTCATTTAATATTTTCTAAGCTGAGTTCTGTTTTTATAATACAAAGAATCATGAACATTACTTGTGCTATTTGTTATAGTGAGGTATTTACTCATATTGGGGATATCAAAAATTACGTCTCCGCACACAAAAAAGTTTAAGTGAAACTAACAACGTGTTTAGAGGCCAGGTTAGCTCAGTGGTTAAGGTACTCACTTCTGGGCTGGTATTCCGGTGTGCTATCCCTACCTGGCTCTCGATTTATTCATGCGGGAGGTGAACAAATCTGAGTATGGATTTGGAGATCCCTTGGAGAGGACGTTAAGACTTCGGTCCCGAGCTTGTACGATGTTAGATACTTGTTAAAGATCCCTACTCGAAATGCACTTGAGTTAGGCAAAAATTAAGACTCCCAATGTAGAATTTGTAAAATCACCGATCAAATAAAAAGCCAGTAAACGGCTTTATCACCCGCTAGGGGATTGGTTTATACAACAAACAAATACTAGATGTTCTTCTTCAGGTTATCATATAAAAAAAAGTCATATCTGTCAGCTTTAAGAACATCAGAGTGAATTATTTCAAATTGAATAATATATGAATGTAGAATTACACTATTGAGGTTTTTAAGAAGGGAATTAGTATCGTGAAAACATGACGACATACTGAAGCATGAAGTAATTTATAAATAACAAAGCTGTGTCAGTGCATTGTCATGTTTTATTAAGGGTTCAGGATTAATTAAGTCATTTTTCATACTAATTCCTTGTTAAAAACTTCAATAGTGCAATTCAACATTCATATATTGTGTTCAGTTTCAAATAATTCATTCTGGTGTCCTTAGAGTTCACAAATAAGAATTTTTTTTATGTAAAACTGAAGAAGAACACTAACTGTTCGAAACACGTTAGCTTCATTTTTAACTTTTTTTTGTTTTGTGTGAAGACATATTCTTGAAATCCCGTAAGTATGAGGAACATTTTGTAATTATTTTTTCAGTATTATATAGGATGAAATGCATCAAGTTATGCTAATCATTATAAAACATTAAATCAATTACAGAACGATTACTAAGCGTTTTCTTACCAAGGTCAGAGTTGAGGCATATCAGTACATTATCCACTTACTGAATATAATAAACCTAATGACCTTGACCTTTTAGTAGTGGCTGACATATTTGAGATGTTTTGAATGCAAAAGAAATTTCAAGTTCATAGTTTGACTATCACGATTGATACAGATTTTGGTTGTATTATTGCAGGTAAATTTATGTTTAAGTTTATTGATATCAAATTAGATAAGGTGTGCTATTCAATAGTACAAGATGGATTAATAATTCGACTCAGAGACTATAGAAGTTAAGAGAATTTAGAGCTGTAAAACGATTAACAAGAGATAATAAATTATGTGAAGGCATTTATAATAGAACCTGTTACAGAGATAAAGAAAGAAGATATTATGAGCATAATATTTATCTTTCAGAACTATGTAATTCAAGAGAATTTGCATTGGGAAGATTATTTAATCTTGAAGACTTTTATCACTCTGTCTTGAATTATGTCTGGAATAAGTCAAATTTACGAGAATTATAAATATGAATGAAAAAGTAAATTTATCAAAATCTTATTACAGATCTTCTCATTATGCGATAAAAAGAGATTCTGGAACAACTAATAGTGGTTAGTAATGCAATTGCACTAGAAGACTAAGCAGCCTTGTTTAATGTAATTAACAAAATATGTAATGTATGTAATGACATGTATGTAACATATGGTAATGTCCACCAAAATATATTAGACTCAATTCAAGGCAGCCTAATTTTCAATTAATATTACGTCATGAAAGTATTGGCAATGATATTAAAACTAATAAGTTTTTTGCGGTGATTTATAGAACAGCCAGAGCTCCTGCTTTAGCAAGACAAGCAGGCCCGTTCCTTATCAAGGGTGAACCAGTTATCTCTTGATTACGTGCTTGTGGAGGCCCCGCGGTACGACGGTAGTGACAAAGACCTGTTCACTGGTTAATATATATATATATATAATTGGTATGTTCTCTAATCGGGATTCGGTCAATTTTCTATGATATAAAATCAAACTCTCGTTGCCAACGTTTCGGTTTTATTTAAAACCTTTTTCATAGGCCTACAAGAAAAGAATAATAAGAAATCACATATCAACATGAAATATCTGCACAGTATGAAAATGGATTGTTACAACTTATGAATATTACATGCAGAAATATTTCAGAGATACATAAAACAATATTACTTACAGAAGTAAGAATTTTTTAACTAAGAAAATGAAATTTACATTATTTAAGGGAACAACAATGTTAACCGGACAAAACCTTTGACTAGACTAATAAGATAACATTACAAATAACCTCAACACTGTTCACTCAAGGGAACTAAATATATCAAATTTCACTAAAACTCAGCACAACACTCCAGAAAAAATATTACTTAAATTAATAATATCACTTCTATGATTAATCGAACTTAGATTCATTTTCATATTGCATATATATGTTTGATGTTGATATGTGATTTCTTATTATTCTTTGTTTGTAGGCCTATGAAAAAGGTTTTAAATAAAACCGAAACGTTGGCAACGAGAGTTTGATTTTTAATCCTAGAAAATTGACCGAATCCCGATTAGAGAACATACCTGTTCTATCAAACGGTCGATATATTATTGAATCTGTTACTATATATATATTATATATATATATATATATATATATATATATATATATATATATATATATATATATATATTAGTCCTATTTATTCTCAATTAGTCCAGTTATACCGTTGACCTTTCAACTCTTTTATTCTAACCGCTTGTTTCTTGTTCATTATTGACCTTTGACCTTCTCTTTAACGAACTATTAACCTGTACTAATCCATTTAATCTATTTATAGCAATGACTAAGCATGAGTCATCGATTTTAATTTAACATGTCACTTGGCCAACTTCTTTTCCAGTTTAACCCTGTTAGCAGGAGGTTAGTTCGTAGGATCGAATCTCTCAGTCTTAAGAATATGAATGCCGAGACTGCGGTTAATTTTAATGATACTTGTTTAAAAGAGGATCTGCTGCCTATTTATACCAATATATATACATATAATATATCCTCCGGCGATGCCCAGAGATAGATTATGCCTCTGCGTTTTGGCTATGGGCAGTAAATTCCAAAAAAGGACCCTGATCAACATCAAAATACCGTAGTTAGTTCTCCGGAAAAAAGTTATTATAAGATCAATATGTCTCTTTGTTCATTAACTGTTCAATCTGTTATAGCGTGGTATTTATTCATGTTAGGAAGAGTATTAAGTCTCCAAACAAAAAACAGCCAGTGTGTTAAGAATAAGAGTGACAGTCAGTACTTGTTCTCATTCTACAGTTATTCTAATATAGCTGCGAAGACCTCCTGCATACCTTTGAACTCCCTCCTACCCCTAAAAACACTCCCTGACACCCTCAGTCCTTGCTTGGTCTCACCTCCCAAACAACCACCCCAGCAGAGCAGGTAATTAAAAATCTCTTTTATGTATAAATTATAAATGACTCAGTATGTAGTTTTAAATTAAGGATCAATTTAAGCCATTTCAATATTATCCCCGTTGTCATTTAATACTGTCAGATGTACTCATTTTATTTAATTCCTATGTTCCCAAAGCTCTTAAATGCATATATATTTTTTCCTAAATGTAACCTGAAGAAGAACACCAAGTGTTCGAAACGCGTTGTTTAATTTCTTGTAATAAACTTTTTTGTGTGGAGACTTAATACTTTTCCTAACATGTTTCTTTGTATCTAAATGTCTCCAGTTTTATTTCTATAGCGGACAGACAGACAGACAAACTTTGTATTTTATATATACAGACTAGTGAGTGGGGGAAGCTGTCCAGTGTTGACTTGATCTGGGCTCTGCACTCAAGCATGAACACTCAGCATGCACTCAGTCCCATGAACTTAAGCAGCCTCAGGACTTCTCAATTGCTTCTGGACTGATTTTAGAAGATTTATATGTGGATGACTTCATAACAGTTTTGGATTCAATTCAAGTAAAAGAAACAATTAAGATGTTAATTAATAAGTTTATCAACTAGTAGTTTGATCCAAATCAAAATCCTAACTTCCATTTGAGGAGACAACATTGTGGGGAAATCTAAAGTTTTAGTTCAATAGCGTTAAGGAAAATCAATTAATATCCCAGGTAAAAACAAGTTAATATAAAACCTAATAATGAAGTTGCTGACATTTCTATTCAATAAAACTTCAAGTTTGGAAATGTTTTATTAGACTAATGATAATCGTTGTTAAATTTTGTATGCAAAAATTATGGTCCATTAAGAAAGGTTAACGGATGTTTTTTGAGAACATTAATTCAGAAATTGGGTGAATTATGATATGAACCTGTAAGGCTTACGAAATCCTGATTCATTTCAGACCTATTAAATTAGGTGGTCCATATATCATTCAAATTGTTTATTTTAATAAATGTATATCCACTAATAGCCATTAATAATACGTAATTAATCGCCAGTATTAATGTGTTTCATCCAAATTATTTATTTTATAACAAATATTCCAAGTTTAATATCCATGAATCGCTTGGGTATACATAGTATATATTTATTAAAAAAAATAAGTTAGCGAAAGAGAAGAAGCCCGGGCCCAACCTGACCCTACCAGAACACAATAATTGACATTTTGGATCCGACCTTGCCCGAATTGTGGACCGGGTTGGGCTCGTACTCGACTTGTACTGCAAGGTAAATGTAACTCATCTTTTGTTAATACAGAGAGAATTTCTACTCTAAATACTCTTACAATTCTTAATATATTAATATATTCTATATTCTTATATATGTCCTCTTGTCATTTATCACTATTTCTCCTTTTTTTCTCCTCTAAATATTTGTTTTTTAAAACCGTCTTTACATTGGTACTCTTCGTTTTCCTCTCTTTTTTTGTGTTGATGATAGTTGATATAAAAAACTTAATACTGCTTCTGTGTGGTTTTTGTTATTTGCTTATCTTTAAACACATTGAACTGTAACATAAGGAAGACTTTTCAATCACTATCAATCTCTTATCTTATTGCCTTCTGACGTCAGATAACCTTCAACCAAAGCAAATCCAAAGCAACCAAATTCATAGGTGGAATAACCCATGAAAGATAAAATTATAGTAATCATCCAATTCCTCAACTCAATAAACTGTATGGTTTCAGAGTAACTTTGAGGGGTTAGAGCGGGGGTGGGCAAACTACGGCCCGCGGGCCACATCCGGCCCACCGAAGATTGATACATGATTTAGGTTTGACGTGAATGATTGTATTAATTTTATTTTGACTCGCAATGAAGTGCATTTAAACATCAGGTGGTGCAGTATCACACTTTCAACTTTTGTTCTTCTTTTGCTGGTCAGATTATTTAATTGTGATGAATACCAAAAAAAAAAACCTAAAACCTAAATGTATTAGGTTTCACATTCCGAAAACCTAAAAATTCCAGATGGGTGATGGATATCTCAGATCTGTTCTGAGAATCGCCCCAGATTTCTATGCTATATATAAAAATTGTCATCAACAACACTGTTCTCATGAAAAGAGTATGTTTATACTTCAATGACTTTTTTGTTTTTGTTTAATACGTACTGTTAACTAATGCTGTTTTTTATATTGTATCTTGCGCTGAACTGGCCCACCTGTCAGATTTTTAAATCAATATGGCCCACCTGTCAAATTTTAAAGTCAATGTGGCTCGCGAGTCAAAATATTTGCCCACCCCAGGGTTCATAGGGTACAAATATTATGATATGAGTGGGTCGGATGTGTATCTTTGATTCTTTTATGTAAGACACTCTGGTTTTGACAACACAACTACTTCCAGAAGATAACACTGACTGATAAGAATAAAATGATTTATTCATCACAATGGAAACTTTTAATGTCAGAGTAAAAGACAGTTAATGGTACTTTGGTAAGACATTTAATGGAAGCAAATCAGTGTCAAGGCTTTCCTAAATGACCAAGAATTGTCTTCATCACTGAACACCCCTCTCTATCGATTTTCCCCATTGCCTCTAATAATCCTCATTTCTAAATTGAACACGATTTTGGTTTACTAATTCTAGTCATTTCTTCTATTTTTAACAGAAACAGAAGAAATGTTTCTAAGACTTAAAGTATTAGTATTTGACCATTTTAAGTATTATACATATTGTTTTAAATGTATAAAGTTCACTTCATTCAAAAAAAAAGTTATTTTATGCATTATATTTGGCATCTATAAAATAAGAACATCATTTATGATCTTGTTTTAAGGTACTTAATTTGTGGTATAGTCGTTACTGTACATAACACAGCACATTTCACAGTACATTACAGTACATTTCACAGTACATGGATAAAAAGAAGAATTGGTGTTTTCAATACTGGTGGTGGTGATACTACCAGTTATTTTGGTTGTACTACCAGTAGTAGAGTAAGAGGTATATGGTATATATTTATTAAAAAAATAAGGTAGCAATCTGACCCGACCCGAACGTAATACCATAATTGGCATTCTGGTTCCAACCTGGCCCGAATTTCGGACCGGGTTGGGCTCTTACTCGGACTCTACTGCACCTACTGCAAGGTAAATTTAACTTATCTTTTGTTAATATACAGAGGATTTCTACTCTAAATACTCTTACAATTCTTAACATTAGAGTTATTTTTACCTAAACACTTTATGTTTTGTTTTGATCTTTGTGATTCTAAACTTTCCAGCCATTGGATATATATCAAATAAGGTCAACTGATTAAATCATGCAACAGCACTACATACCAGTAATATACGTAAACAAAAATATCGACCGTGGTATTCATATGAAATGACTTGGCGACTGGGTCAATATCTTCTCTGTTAGTCACTTCCTTTTCCTATCGTTCTATATCGTAATCAAAATCCAAGAAACAATTTTTCAGTCTTCTAGTAAAAGATTGGCTATACATTTTGCTTACTACCATCCCAGCTTCCATCTCCAGGATATGTCTGACCGATTCTTCTGTCACACTGCAGACATACCTAAACACTATAGCAAACGTATGGTATTTGAGAAAATTTAACCGAAAAATGAAAAAAAAATAATTTTTCTGAAATTTTTTCACTCTATACTATCCTCAAAGCCATTTGATTATTATCTTACAAACTTACAGTGATCTATGACAATGCTTATTCAAAAGGCGGACTGAAGCCTATTGAAAATGCGTTTTTTCACAAATAAGAAATTGAAATAATAATTTTTACTTGTCTGTTCAGTTTGAGAGTTTAGACACTTTATGGGCAGTTTTAACTGGAACGAATGATTAAGGATACTCAATATACAATGTATTCGTAGTTTTCCTGATAGCTGCTAACTCAAGGGGACATAGTTTCTTACTAAACATATTTCTTAGCCAATGATTTAATTCTGTCATTATAAATAACGACGATTGACAATTTAAAATAAGGTAGACAAAGAGAAGAGAGCTGAGAAAGTTGACGAAGTAAGCCCAAAGAGTGAGAAAGAGAATATATGTCTGAAACTAAACAGCTATCAATCATGGAGAGGCAGGCAAGTTTAATTAGTATCCCTGTAAAAGTTGGCTGTCATTTGAGCCCAAGTTGACAATCCCAGGCAAGGCAAGTGACTTAGTTCGGCACAAGGCTTGCCCTTGTTCCACTGTTAATCTCTCACTAATGTACAACTTTATGATTTATTACCCTTGCATTTATCTCCCAACATCTAAACCTCTTGTCAAAACTAATACTTTGTCATTTTGCAGAATTTTATCCATCATATTTTATAGATGATAAGCCAGTATTGAAGTAATATAAAACTATAAGAAAAAATAGTAATATTAACAATAAGATTAATAAAACGAAATTGTACAATATATAGCAATAAACAAAGCATGACTCTAATATTTTCCAGGCATTATACAAAATTTAAAATCATTGAGGGTGGTAAATTCCCTTATCTTTAAACAATAGAAGACAAATTTCATTTAAAAAGTTTTTGAAAAAATTAAATTTAATTTGTGTCAAAGAGAAAATAAAAATTAAATTAAGAGGGTTAATTTTTAATTGAAAAAGGTTAATACTGTCAAACTAAATTAAAACTAGTTAAATTTTCTAATTTAATTTGGCTTAAGTTAAATCATTATTATAAAAAAGAATCCCATTATTTAGATTTATTCAATTTAACAACAAAATTAAATTAATTAATAATTTTATACAGGTGGATGATTAAGCATATCACTTTAAAGAAAGGAACGTGTTTTTTTTTGCTTTTTGCTTTTTGGTATGCAATGTCACGTACTAATAACTCCAACAAATCGTTGAACAAAATGTCTTTTAGTCGATGTAAAACAGTTTTTGTTTTTCAGGACTGTTTCTCATAGAAAACTTTTAAAAGTTCGTTAATAGCATGAAACATAGCTTAGCAGATACCGAAATCTTCAAAGATGTTTCCTCTATCCACTACAGCTTGTTTTCTACAGTTCCACTAAAACACTGTGCCTGCCTTTTACATATCATGAATGCATTCAGTAAGCTTGTTTTTCTTTGATATTCCCTTTATCAGTACTAAAAACCCTAGAGTTCTCAGGAATTGACTGGAAGATAATAACTTCTCCTTCGCTAGATAACGGGCTTCAAATGACTCATCCTTTCTAGCAGTCTATGGTAACGCGTATTTATAACTCCCACAGTTACTAAGATTGATTTAAAACTAAAAACAATAAATTTATATTTAACCAAATCCTTTTGTTTACTACTGTCTTTCAAACTCATGAAAAGCAGTACTGTTTGCTAATAAAATATCAGAAAAAAGTAATTTTAATTTTAAGGCAGTGCAATCAGTCATTATGTAATATTTACTCATGCAGGGTAAAAAGCTAATGAAATAGTCTACACATTTAGAAATTTAATAGTATAAACAACGAGTTTCGAACACGTAGTGTTCTTCTTCAGGCATTAACTAAGGGTGAGTGTTGTACCAGTTGTACCACAGATACTGACCCTTGGTTAATGCCTAAAGAGGAGCACTAACCTCGTTGTCTATACTATTAAATTTCTATATGCATAGACTATTTCATTAGCTTTTTACCCTAAATAAGTAATTTATTTGACCTTGTCTGTAAATTTGAATCAATTTATTACTAGAATTTTACAAGTTCTATTTATTTTTCATTAAAGTTGTTCGTTTTTCGTTCGTTCAATGCACAAGAGACCGTCATGATCCGAAGCTGGCCATTGAAATTTCACTCTTACTACGATTCTTTCGGTCTGATTTTATATTTTACTGCATTTTTGAAAAACAAAGTACCATCAATACAACAAATCCTGGATTGATAATCATAAAAAGTGTTGTTAACTACGATGAAGACTAAAATGACAGGTGTTGCTAATCATTGAACGATAAAGTTCTAAAAAAGACTTATTTTCTCAAATAGTATCTATTTTGTAGTTCATTTATAAACTATGTATAGGTTATGTATCCTTTAATAATTAGAATATAATTTTAATTATCTATCAAACCGCAAAGTGGAATCAGAAATATGCCTGAGATACATTTGTTT
Source organism: Hermatobates lingyangjiaoensis (assembly GCA_026182355.1). Lineage (NCBI taxonomy): Eukaryota > Metazoa > Arthropoda > Insecta > Hemiptera > Hermatobatidae > Hermatobates > Hermatobates lingyangjiaoensis. The sequence continues at coordinate 649,159 of JAPFBL010000256.1, forward strand.
GACACCTAACACTCTGTAATTAGAACTGTATTGAGGTCTTCTGCGAATTGTTAACAGATCAACACTTTGTTTGTGGTAAAGCTGAGGGTCTTTTGCTTCACTGAGCCGATAAGCGAGCTCTCTTTACTGAAGATAAACACATTTTCCAACAGGGAGAATAATGCCAATGGAAGACAGTCCTACAGAGCCTTGTGTTTAAAATTTCAAATAGAAATATCTGTACGTAATATGAATTCACAGATTTATGAAAAAAATATTGATAATGATATATGATGTATCTTAAACATATGAAGATTATTCGTTTTTATTAACTATGTATTTTTTAGTTGTTAATAACTATTTTTTTTAAAGAAAACATAACATTTTGCTGGCATATGCTTAATTTTAATGTACGAGCTTCTTTACTTTGTAATCTAATATTTGGCCAAATCTCGTACTTTTGCCACTATTGTACTAATGTTTCAATTTTTCAGCTCTAATTGTTTTCTATGAATATTATGGATATTTGAGTTTCGTTCTTTCAACGATTACGACGTCGTAATAACTGAAGGGTATCCTATATTTTATTTCAATATCATCAAAATAATATTTCATACATTCTGTATCTTTTTAAAAGATTATTTAATGTATTACTGTTTTAAATAATCGTTATCTGTTTATTAAAAAGGAAAAGGGATAGTTTCCTTGAAATAATTTCTGTTGTTGGTTGGTTCGGTAGTTATCTATTGCCACGAGAGCAGAGAGGAGATTTGATAGTGTTGCTTATGTCACTTCACTTCGAGCGTAGTCCCACTTAGTTCAAAGGAAACGGAGATTTAAAATCATTACTCAAATATCATTATCCCAGAGATAGGCAACAGATACCATTACGAAATAATCGTCTTTCTTAATCATGCTTTTGTAATATCTTAAAAAATTTGATAAAACTTTTTAAGAAAAAAATTAAAATTAAAAATGTCTATAAATTATCGTGCTTAATTGCCCTTGACATTACATAGGCATGAAACTGGTTCCTTTAAAACAAGAATAACTATACCTATACAAGGAATCACACACGAAATCAAATTCCACAAAAATAACCAATTCATCTCTCATTTTCCTAAACATTTAATCACAAATAATCAATTTGATCCAGATAAAACATATAAATATATATAGAAACAATAATTTCGGCAAAATATGTATTCTAGAAGCTTATGAAATTAACAAGTCATTGAGCTATAAGTCATTCGTTTGCCTTAACAAGCAAATTCTTAAGTGCACAACATTTCTTAAATTATTCTTATAACAAAAAAAAAGTTCTATTTTCTCTTTATTTTTATAATTGTTGGTTTTAATTATAGTTGTCTGTTATATTTTCAAAATATTTTCTATATCGAGTGTATAAAGCCCTTTGCCTAACCTTTGGCGAAAAAAAGCAAAGAAATGTACTTTTTCTGTTTTTCCAATATGAAACAGATGTACACTGCATAGCCCCACCCACTTCCATACTATTTCTAGTCAGTTGTACCACAACACCCATTCTTGGGTATGTACATTTCAGTTTTTTTAAGTTTATTTTGTACAATTTATTTTATACTATAGATAACTCTCTGATATCATTGTATTTTTTTGGTTTTATGACTGAAGAAGAACACTGTGTGTTCGAAACGCGTTTTTTCTATTATGAAACTTATATATGTGGGGACAATTTCATTAGCTTTTTTACCCTACAAATGAAAAACAAATTATTAATCTTTAGAAGTTAAACCTATTATTCATAAATTGTCTTTGTTTATGTAAGTGATTTGTGCCTCAAGCAATCGTTTTTGGTTTGTATTACCACTTGGTTACACATAGCTGACCGCTTTCGTTTATTTATTTCCTGATATCGGTATTCGTGTTAGAGGCTTAGAATTCCCAATAGTTTTTTGAGCTTCTCGTTAATAATAGCCAATTTATTTTAAATTTCAGATTGAAAAACTGAAGAAGTGAAAAGAGTAAGCAAACAAATTTATTTTTCGAATGGAAATTCTAAAACCTTATTACTTTGTCAATTGCAAAAATCTACACATTTGAAATAGCTTTGAAGGAGAAATGAATATTTAGTGCAGTTAAAAGCTTGTGGGTTAACAACACTGCGAGTGTCTGTGTGAAGTTATAAGCTTTGTTGTGATTACTCTATTGAGGTAGTGTTCAGACTACCGTCTGTCCTGCAGATGCACAACACTGGGTTTTAGTCAGGGTAATCAAATGATGATCTAGAGTGAATTTACGTCAGCTGTGAGTAGTTAACGTCATTCTAGAGCAGCATATGTTATTATAGATTCGATTTATGTCAGTCTAGAGTAGCTTACGCTATTATAGAGTAGAAGGCTCCACGAGAGAAGGGTTGCAGCCGGTGCACTGCACCATGGCCTATGGGTCTAGAAGGCACAATAATTAGCACGATTTATGCTTAAATTTTTTTATTGTGGAATTGAAGAAGAAAGAGAATTACAGTGCACTGTCACAACGGTATAATTTATACTAATGTAATCATGAAAAACTATAATAAATAAAGCATATCAATTTTTTACAAAGGATACTTTTTTTTGTGTAAAAACCGATCTCCTCATTGGTCAAACGTCAGCCCTTACGGTCTTCTTATTTGGGTACAGTCACTCAGGTCAGTGTCTAGAACTGTTTCCCGAGTTCCATCCCTTCACTAATTCATTAAGGTATACAGCGGAGTCAACGCCCCGACTAAAGGATACTTAAAAGTGAATGAAGTTGTTAATCATATATGATTTATAATGTTACTAAAATTTAAATAATCTATGAGACTTTTATTTAGCTTCATCAATCCACAGAATTTTTAATAATATTCTTTATTACTCAAAAAATATAACATAGTGTAGCTCAATTATCTAGATATAACCAGCGTTGGAAAGGGAGGCCCAGAAAAGGTCTTGCACCGGCACATTATTTTTCCTACTAAAAGGGGCTCTGTAGAGTAGATTTATATCAATTGATGCCAGTCTATAGTAGCTCATGTTATTCTAGATTAAATTTAAATAAGTCTAGAGTAGATTGATGTCAGTCTATAGTAGCTTATGTTATTCTAGATTAGATTGAAATAAGTCTAGAGTAGATTGATGCCAGGCTATAGTAGCTTATGTTATTCTAGATTAGATTGGAATAAGTCTAGAGTAGATTGATGTCAGTCTATATTAGCTTATGTTATTCTAGATTACATTGAAATAAGTCTAGAGTAGATTAGAGTAGAGTAGATAAGTCAGTCTATAGTAGCTTATGTTATTCTAGATTAGATTGAAATAAGTCTAGAGTAGATTGATGTCAGTCTGTAGTAGCTTATGTTATTCTAGGTTAGATTGAAATGAGTCTGGAGTAGATTGATGCTAGTCTATAGTAGCGCTTATGTTATTCTAGATTAGATCGAAATAAGTTTAGAGTAGATTGATGTCAGTCTGTGGTAGCTTAGGTTATTCTAGGTTAGATTGAAATGAGTCTAGAGTAGATTGATGCTAGTCTATAGCAGCTTATGTTATTCTAGATTAGATTGAAATAAGTCTGGAGTAGATTGATGTCAGTCTATATTAGCTTATGTATTCTATAGATTGATATCTAGTTGTAGACTGATATCCGTCTATAGTAGCTTATGCTATTCTAGATTAGATTGATATCATTCTAGAGTAGATTATGCCAGTCTATAGCAGCTTAAGTTATTATAAATTAGATTGAATTACGTCTAGAGTAGATTTATATCAGTCTAGAACAGGAGAGTGTTTTAGAGTAGATTGAAGACAGTTTAAAGAATACTGATGTTAATCTAGAGTAGATTCGTTTTATCTTTTTATGTACTCTAAAGTTCATAGAAGATTATTTGTATTAACAGTTGAATAGTAATTGCCTTTATTGGACACTTATCCCCCATACATGTTTTACATATAATGTCCAGCATGCTCTACCTCAGGGGTTCTCAGCTTTCCGTCGCCCATGCACCCCTCTCGCCCCCCCACCACCTCATCATTCCAAGGATGCTCACACTCTCATACAACTTTACATTCATTATCTTTATAATAGAATTTTACAAATTAAAATCTATTTACAATTATTGATGGATATATAAAATATTAATCCCATCAATTTTTTAATTTATAATTTTAGAGGCCAAAAACTATAATAGCTTTCCTCACTCTGTAACTTATTGTGGTCACAATTCACCCCCTGGTACCCAAATTTCACCCAAAGGGGTGAATTTCACCTCCATTAAAAATCCTGCTCTACGTAGTATTACATAAATACAGTATAAATACAATAAATAATACAATTCAAATTCGGAAAAAGGACAAAGTGTCAACACAAAGCGTCTCAAATGCGTCGTTGTATAAGATTTTTTTGTACAGAAACTTGGTTTTTCTTTTATTGTAATCATGAGTAAACACGATATAATAAGGAATCGCACAGCTCTTGAATTATTAATATAACTACAATAATTAAATATCACACAGAAATATCTGCTTTCTGTATTAATTGTCCTATTTATTCTATTTTTTTCTTAAAATCAAGTAGGAAAGCATCGATGCTCTTTCAGTAAAGACATTTATAATTTAACCACAACAACTGTGCTCTTCATACCAAATGCTCCAGTTTTAATCATAAATAGAAATAAGCTGATATGTATAACTTTTTAAACATAATTTTAATAACGCATAAATACTTGAATATGCATTATTTTAAAAATGATGAAATTCTCATTAAAGAAATTCACAAAAACAAGGGATTTGTTTATTAAAATTTGCATAATAAATGCAAAAGGAATTTTAATGTTGGCAGCAGCATCTGTCGTTAGGAAGTGAAGGGAGAGACTGTGCTGAAGAGTCATCTGTGGGGATACTAAAGCCAAGAAAATGGAATACTTGAAGATATATTTATTTCTTGTCACTAATCTGCTGTATAATGCAAACAGAGCTGCAGAAGCACAGTCCAAATAGAATCGTAAAACTCTGAATTAAATAAAACACTAACCCTTCTGCATTGTTAAGCACTCAATTTTATACAAACAATGTTAATATAATTGGAATTTACTGGCATATTGTAACATGTACTGCAATATTTATTTCATGAAATAATAAAAAATAACTGATAGATATTCTCCAAACCATCTGCTTTTTACACGATCACATCACATCAGTATCTAGATACAAAAACAAGGAAGTCAAACAATAATAATAACAATTAATTAACATGTTTTTTCTGATATTCCAGTTTGTTTGCACTATTGTAATGCACAACATATGCGGTAATCTTTCAGTGGAACAGAATTCATTGAAATATTCCATTAAATACCAACCGATGTAGTTTATCCTACCAGAAGTGTTCAAAAATGTACTTCATAGTTTTAACAAATTCTTAAATACCGCAAATGTCATATAACTTAGTATAATTATATATTATACGTATGTATTTTAATTTACTTTAATAGTAATGGAATCAATAACAATATATCAATATTATATACATGTAATATAAAAAATGGAGCATGTGAGAAATATTGCCATAAACTCCCTCCAAGTAGGGGTATTACTTTGGAGGAAAAAACTACTAGATAAAAATGTATGAATGAATTTATTGATAAGCAGATAGATTTAGAAAGAAATAATTTGTAACAGATACCGTTATAGTTCTTTGCATAAACTTTAGTAAGAAGTTAAAGCCAATGAATGATAAGCAAATACTAAACTCAAAAAACAATACTCAGTGAGAATGCAGGTATCTAATGTTAATAAAATACATTAACATGTTGATTTTAAATAAAGGAAAACTGGAAGTGTTCATTTTACACTTTTATAGTTGTTAAAGTTTTATAGTCAGTTTGCCACTATCTGAAGATTTTGAAAGAGTGAAAGTGTACCTTTCATAGGGTACACTTATGAATTCATAAGGTACACATAAAGTAACTTCAATATATTTCAAAAGATACTATACATTTATTTGCTTCTAATATACATATTTACAATTTATAAAATTATTTACATAGTTTATTAATTGTAAGGTAGTGCAATCAGTTATTATGTGGCATTTACTCATTGTAGGCTAAAAAATTATATAAATAACGTGTTTCGAACACGTAGTGTTCTTCTTCAGGCATTAACCAAAGGTCATGTTGTTATTCCACAGACGCAATCCTTAGTTAATGCCTGAAGAAGAATACTACGTATTAGAGACACGTTGTTTATATTATTAAAATACTATATATGGAGATTATTTCATTAACTTCTATACCCTGCAGTAGTTTATTAAATACGGCTAGCCTACAGCTTCATTCTTAGGTACAGTAGAGAAAACACTTGATTATTTTCTTTTCCCTTATAGAGACAAGGGTAGGTTTTTTTACGTATGTTTACAAAAGATATCTTGGACAGGCATCATTTGTAGAAGGGTATATGAGCTGACCCTTTTTCCCACATTGCGTGTTATGTTTCAATGTAAATCAACCAGAGCATATAATAAATTCAACCTTTGTAATTTTCAAGTTTTTTTTTTTGGTATTGTTGTGAAATGAAGTGCAATGTAATTTTATTTGGCTTAGTTGTAACTAAAGCAACTATTGCTATTAAAAATATATGATTATATTCAATCAAAATGATTTAAATTAATTCATTAAATAAATGTTGCCATTTAAATTGAATTTACTAAATAAACAAAATGAAATGAAAAGTAGTAATGCGCAAGTCCATTTAATATTGAATAATTTTTTATTCTATATTAATATTCATTGAAATAGATTAGTATTAATAAGTTGCACTGATGTAATTGCAAACATATTGTTAGCACCGCACAGTACTAAAACTAAATATAATAAGGCATTGTTTTCTTGACCAAAATTTACTAATAAACACTTTTTCTTCTTCATGGAGTTTAGTCAGGGTTAATATATGGAATCACTTTTTCGCCAACGTTTCGTCTTTATTTTAAGACATCCTCAGGGCTATAAACTAACAAAAAACAATGGACATTTGTCATATTTACTTTACAATCATCATAACAAATTCAAGTAAGTAAGTAAGTTTTTTGAATTTGTTATGATGATTGTAAAATAGATATGAGAAATGTCCATTGTTTTTCTGTTAGTTTATAGCCCTGAGGATGTCTTAATAAAGACGAAACGTTGGCGAAAAGGTGATTCCGTATATTAACACTGACCAAACTCCCAGAAGAGGAAAAAGTGTTTATTAATAAATATAGTATTGTTATACAAATCCAGTTTCACACGTAGCGCGACTATAAACTATTTAGTCCTACTTAATAAATATACTTATTACCTACTTAATTAATTAATTACCTAATTATGTACCTACTTAAAAAGTACTATGACTAAACAGTTCTACTTGTAGATACCCTACGTGCGAACCCAACTTGACGTCTCCAGGAACTATTCACGAGCTATGACAGTTTTTTTTTATGATAATATGATTAATATAATTGATCAATAGAAGTAGTAAATATCTTGGTATTTATTTCTGTCTTTAAATAAATATTAAAAAAAATATATGAATCTTGTGCCAACTGTACTTAAAGTTTTCACCAGAAATAAGCCCTAGAACGTATTTTGGACCTAAAAAGAAAGGAAGACCGTGTCTTATTTTCGGGAAAAGATGGTAGTTGGTATCAACTATCGATTCCATAAAAGGAAAATACAATTGTATGTCCATTTTACAATTGGATTATTATTGAATCAGAATGACTTATTATTCTGATTTTGCATATAGACAAAAAAATAAAACAGAAAAAATAGCTAAGAATATTTAGTTAAAGAATGACTTTTAATTTTGATCAGTAATAGAGAAAATGGGATTTCTATTGTGAGCTGTACTTCGATTATATTACAAACAGTTATAATGCTATAATTGTAGATGTTCAATGGAGCTAAACACTATTAATCTTACTTTGAACTTGTGATAAAAATATTTTCTAGCAAACCACTATTGTTATTTTAGACGGAATAACAATAGACCACTATTTCAAGCAGGATTCTAACATATTGTTACTTTACTGCAGAGTGATCTGTGATCTGCAGTATTACTGTGAATACATTTTGCAGTTTATTTCATATGAGTTAATTGGAGGTTGAATATAAAAATATTCTAACCATATCAAGCTGCGCCATTCGATACATCTTACATGTGCAGTATTCTTTATAGAAAATATAACATCATGCGAAAGATATCTCATGCTTGGAATCAGTTAGAAACTTTTTCCTGCTCTTTTGGTATTTCTAAAAGCTGAAAGCTTTAAATATAGTATTGGCTCTAAGTTAGTACTAAGTAATACAAATTTCATGAATTTGGATTATTGTAAAAAGAAATATAATACTAAAGAAGACATTTATTGTCACCTGCTGATTTTTTATTGGATTTATTTGTCATATTATCATTAAAATCTTTCAAGTCTAAAAAGCTGGAGTCTCTGTAGGTCTGAAGGAGAGAGAAGACTTATCACGTAAAGCTGTTGGGAATAAGAGGGAATGACTGTTACATGGGCCTTATCAAACACGACTTACCAACGACAAACGAAGAGTTCCATGCACGACAGTGCACGTCGTAATTAGCAGTTCCGGACCAGAGGCCCACTACTGCTAAATTATCATCCTGCTTTTTTTTTTTTGTTTTGGTCAGTAGGCATTGTCAATACCGGGGACGTTAGTCTGTCAGGGAAAGGAGTCGTATTCGTGGTCGTATGGTCATGCAGTTTTGCATTATCTGAGGTACTATATTATTTATAAGTCATCAGGTCGTCATATTTAGTTCAGGAAGGGAGCTATTAGGAGTCATGGGATTGGGAAGGCTTGTTTGTTGGATTCAGGTCCCGAACAAGGAGATTTGGATGGGTGGACAGTTTTTTGTCTTCATTGTTAGCAAGTTGACTAATGTAGCAATCAATTGATTCCCAACTCAAAACATGCTGAATATCGACGTTTCTAGCATACCATGGCGCCCTAGCTATAAGGCGGACGACTTACCTAGGATATGAGCGTCACTGAAAAGAGGCTTCTCGCATGAAAAGTGACTGCAAATACTTAACTGTTGTCCACGACATTAATTATTGAAAAGCCAGTGTCTTCTTTGCTTTGCCAAATTAAAAATGACTGACCTGAACAAAGTGGTGACAAATGATCCGCGAGCCATTTCGTAACCAAACCTGATCCAGCTATACTTGATCAAGTATTTCACCTGGACCTCATCAAAGTATTCGATACCCTTGAATGCCAACCCTTGAATACCCTTGAAGCGGATGTAGCCCACAGGAGTATCTGGTCGACCCTCAATCAGACAGGCCCAGAGGCAGACCGGCTGACCATAGAAGCCGTCTACAGGTCAGCGCATATCGTAATGACTATATCGCCAACGACAGCCATTGGTTTATAAGAGTAGTATATTATTATTAAAACTTCTTCTCCTTGAAAGCTATAATCTATTATATATAATATAATCCATTTTTAATGTAGTATATTACAAAACATCTATTAAGTTATTAAATACTTATAAACTAATATAATAATTATGTAAAAAACACATAGCTATCAACATTTAAAATAAATACACCGTACTTTACATTTAACAGTAAATTACACAAATACTATCAGAACAAAAGAAAATAAAATATAATTTAAAAAAATAATTTCTTTAGATCTAACTTTATAAGTTTTTTTCCCCACTTTCTTATATGTTAGCAAATCAAATTGCAATATAATTATGTCCTCAAATCTACCGTATGTATTAACAGTGCATCGAATTACATTAATCACTCACTGTGATTCTGTTAAAGATTTCAGTTTTAGTCATTGTGTGATTTTCTTTTTGTAAATTGTTATGCTGTATTACATTTGTGATATAACTGGCAAAGGTGAGATGACTACATTAGGATAAATTGACTATACAGGATACATAGATACATAGGATACATTGACTTATATAATCACAGCTATGATAATGTGTTTGCTTATAGACATTTGAGTGCCGATTTATTTTTTTTTTTACTTTAAAGTTATATTTTATATATAGGATTTAGTTTCAATTTAAATTGATTATATGTAAGGTGCTAAGGTTTAAAGATGTGTTAAAGACTGTGAGAAATAAAGCGAATGTTTCTTGTTAGTGTAGTTTGAGAGCCGAGGAGAATTATTGATCTTAAGGTTAATGTCAGTGGGCCATAACTGTGAAGAGGGTTCTAGCACATATGGACACATTAAAGTAAGAGGTCTCAGGTGTGATACTGTCCGCCCTTTCCTACAGTAACGTCCTGAAATTGTCTTTAGCCAATAATAACAGTTGTCTGATTCAATTTCCAGACAAACTTTGACACGATAGATTCCTCTATCTGCAATTCTAGGATATTTTCTTTACACTAAATTGAAAAATATTTAGCAGTTAATTGTTCAGCCGTATTTGTATTCTTAATTGCAATTACCTCTTTTTAATTGGTGATAAAATTAAAAATGTAAAGAAGATAATCAATATGATATTAACATTTTATTTATTCTCAGCATCGGTGATAAAACAGGTTTTCACTTTACTGCTTGATTTCCTCACCATCTATAGATCTTGTAAGCAACTGAATCCACTCAGCCAGAATAACATCAAAGGCTGGAGGTAACCTTCATTGACATCCCCTGAACCCAAAGCACTTGGTGAGTTCTAGATAGTTGACTTTTCTTCCGATTACCAAGTTAAATATTTAAATAGTTCTGACTGCAAATTGAACTGATATATATTTTTTTTGGGGACTTCTTAAGATCTCATTTTTCAAATAAAAATCTACTTTTGTTCAGGCATCTGATAAAATCTGAACAAAGTTATACTTAAGCCATTACTTTGTTGGTCGTAATTTTGTTGGCTCATCTTTTGATTTTATTGTCTGTCCTTGGCAGATTTGGAATGCAACTGCACCACATTGAACACAAAGGCTCCTTCATAGAAGTAGATACTAAGTATTAATTGAAATTTTAAGTCAAGGGTTCGGGAGTTTTTAATGAACTGGCGCATTCCCTGTTTCTAAAAACTACTCTAGATGTCCATACCGCACTGCTACGGTATTCTACTCCTCCAATCCTAACAAAATGAAAAAGGATATTTTCGAAAGCACATTTCTAAGAGAATATAAACTGTGTAGCAAATAATTTATTCAAGAATAATTTGAACACATTTTTCAAAATAGCATTAAAATTAGGATATTTACTGACAATTCTTTGATAATATTTTGAATAAAATTAAACATTCTTTGATAAGTGAAGTTGAAAAGGAAGAACTTTATTATTCCCTCCGTCAGTACATCAATTCTTTCTTTTTGAAAAAAATTAATGTTTCTACAATTTTTAATAGTGGTGGTAATGCTGTACCCTGTACATACAAAATACAGAAAAAGGTATTAGTTCCATTTTTGAATTTCTTACTGTGGTTGATGTGTTGATTTTTTTGAGTTATTAGTGTAAAGTTCGTTTTATATATGTATTATATATTTTATTACTATAACTATATGCTTTTTAATAATATCTTGAATATATTGAATATAAAACATACTTATTTTTGTTTTAGTAACTTTTACGTTTGAAATCTATTAAAAAGTTTTTAAATAGTGACAATAAAAAAGGTAAATTAAAGCTGTAATGTTGATTTAAAAGGCTGGCTAAAAAGCGCAGTAAAGATAACTTTTGGATTTTATTGTCTTATTAACTAGTTTTAATTAGAAGAGCAGGCTGAATGGGACAATGGCTCCGGAGAGCAGGTTGAATGAGACAATGGCTCCGGAGAGCTCTAGCTCTCAACGCGCTTCGCAATAAACTCCAAATCTTGTGTGCCATGTCACTGTTTCTTTTATTAAAACAATCTATTTTATTTCTCAATATCCTCCTATACCTAATTATCAATTTAATGTTTTAAACTTTTTGCCCTTATATATAGGATTTTACATAAAAACATAAATAACAATCACTGATCAAACGACAATATGAAAAGGCAAAAAAGACTAAGACCTTTCTACCGTAACAAGCGGTCTTTGTCAGAGTCAAATCACAATAGGAAATGAAAAAAAAAGGACTAAGAGCTTTCAACCGTTGTAAGATCTTAAGTCTTTTTATCCCATTACATATTGTCGTTTGATCATTGAAATCCTGTATATATATATATAACTCAAAAAAACAAATAAAGACTAAAACACTTACTAAGATCAATATTCCGAAACGAAGTTCGTCTTCACGAAGAGACTAAATGAGATGAAAAAAGGGAACCTTCGTTCAAGACGGAAGGTGGAAAGTGAATCATATATATATACTCGTATATAACGTCAATGTTCAAACCACAATAAGAAATGCAAAAAAAAAGACTAAGATCTTTAAACCAAAACAAGCGGTCTTTGTCAGTGTTAAATCCAAATGATGAGTTTTGACTCTGACGAAGATCACGTGTTACGGTTGAAGTATCTTGTTTTTTTTCTATTTCTTATTGTGGTTTGAACATTGATCGCTATTTCACGTGTTTATTGTGAAATCTTGTTATATATATATATATATATATATATATATATATAATATTCAGGTAACTCACCACAAATTAGAGAAGATAGTCGCTCTAAGGCCTTTCGTTTTCACGTCGTCAGAGAGCAAGTGAATACAAGTTGTAAACAGGTTATGAATTTTGATTTAAAGAAGGAGTAAGATTGGCATCATTGACAGTAAAAATTTTTTTCATTTTTTTCTTTAAATCAAAATTCATAACCTGTTTACAACTTGTATTCACTTGCTCTCTGACGACGTGAAAACGAAAGGCCTTAGAGCGACTATCTTCTCTAATTTGTGGTGAGTTACCTGAATATTTATATCACGTGTTATTGTGACAATTTTCTATATATATATATATATATATATATATATATAATTAAGTCATAAACGAAATGCGATCCAAAAGAACTGATAACAATAACACACCTTGAATTCATCCCTTATGTTTTTTTTTGGTTGATTTTTGTTACATATTTTTGTTATTACTATTATTTTATTTTATCATCTTATAGATTTTTTATTCAAATATGTTTAATCCTCGATAAATGTTTAAGCCGATAATGTTTAATCGGCAGACATGTACCCATAACTAATGAGTTATTTCTAACAGTGATTGCAATTTTGAGTTGTATTTTTAACAGCCATAGGCAAATATGAAAATATAAAAAAAAAGCATTTTATCTTAAAGTTCCTGCCCATGTTATATTTATTATGTGTAATTGTATGAATATTGATACCGCCGTAAGATTGTTTTCTAGAAAACAGATCAACTGGTAATTAAGTAATATATTTCACTACATTTTCATGAACTTATGCTTATTAATATAAATTTTCAGCCTCTGTTATTTAGTTTGTAATCAAACTCTATCTGGGATTTTAGAGAAAGATAGCTAACCTGAAATTACAGGAACCGCGTAGAGTAATGTGTCTGGAATGTAATGTGAGGTATGCTATGCCGTCATATACACGAATATCTAAATAATTTGCGTTATTTTAGATCGTTCACTTGAGCTTCAAATCTATTAGCACTAATTACGTATTGAGAATTTCTATAAGAAGAACATTTCATATCGTGTTTAGGGTTGAATTATTAAAGTTATAAGCGATAAATGATGTAAAACTTGATAGCAAATTTTAAGATTAAGATATTATGCAAACAATAAAAAAACTATGAAAAACAAGATTAATTACCAATTTCATTTATTTTATCTTTGATTTGTAAAAGTTTTTTTTGTAACCTTATCAAAGCTGTCAACATTTTTACAAACCCAAAAATTTATAATTTACGTTTGCTATTCGTTCCCATTTTGACATTCAACTATCAGTGAGGTAAGTATCTCCACCCAGTAATGTAGTATTCCACTTTTTCAGTTTAAGGTTTGATAATGTACACACACATACAAACACACACACATATATATATATATATATATATATGTAGGGGGCAGTCCTTCTTGTAGACATGTATACGAATTTCTATTTCCAATCTGGTTAGTTTAGTGTAATCGTAAATTAATAGTAAGCATTAGTGTAAAATAAGTGAATAAAATGAATTATGAACAGCTTTTACATACGATATCTCCTACCACAAGAAACTCCATCAGAAAACTGGAAAATCTTTCCAAAAAATTAACCAGATTAGAAATAGGCGAGCAATTTGTAAATACATATATATATATATATATATATATATATATATACTGTTCAATGTACATAAAGAAACATAGATAAATTAAAAGCACACACTTACAGTCTCTAATTTTCGGTTGAACCGTCTTCAGGAGAGATAAGAGAGGGAAACCAAACGCACTGGTAGAGAGACGGTTGGAGACCCAACCGAATCTGGGTTTCCAACCGTCTCTGTATCAGTATACATACATTTTGTTTGAAGCAGTTTTAGCAGGACTTAAAAACTATATTCTAGAACAACGCCATTATTTGTTCTAGACCATTATTACACGAACCAAAATTGAAGACTCAACAGATGGAAGCTAGAGACATTTTATGAAGTTAAGTGGTACACCTGAATATGACAGGTGGCTAAAACTGCTTCAAACAAAATGTATATTTAGGTGATAGAATTATTTCTGGATGTTATGGAAGGTTATAGTGTTAATTTAAGAGATGTATAGTGCAATATAGTGGTAGTTAGTAGGAATAAGTTTTTTTATAAATATGATTAACTCGGAAGATGGACAAGGAGACCGAAACATGTCAGTTATAAATAATAAATCACTTGGAGAACTAGTGTTTTTAGTACCAGAAAGATTTAAAACAAAGGTGGGAAAACTTGAAAGATGGACAATGAAATTTATTCATGCCACAGTACAAAGGTCGTTCAACAAAACTATATATTATATATATATATATAATATATATATATTAAATTAGAGATTAAATAACAAAACGGTCCAGCGGACTTTTTTACAATAAAATAAAAAACGAAGGAAACACACAGAAAGACACAGACATAACTCACATCGATATTTCGACAATCGTCGTCATCAGGAGGTGCGAAGAGCGAAGAGTCCCGCAGGAAGACAGGGCGGTACTCGGGACTCTTCGCTCTTCGCTCTTCGCACCTCCTGATGACGACGATTGTCGAAATATCGATGTGAGTTATGTCTGTGTCTTTCTGTGTGTTTCCTTCGTTTTTTATTATTTATTATATATTATATATATATATATATATATATATATATATGATAGATTAAGTAGCAAAGAAATCACTTTTCTTGGGCCACTGAAAAGACATCATTCACTTTCTTTTCTTACGAAGAATCATTGAAAATATAATCAACAGTTATGCACTTGGAGTTACCTTTCGGTGCACAAAAGTTTAATGACGCAATAAATATATTACTTATCAATATAATTTATGGTTGAAAAATAAACAAACGTAAAACGGAAAATAAATCATCCTTTAATATTTTAATTTGCTTAGTTGTAATCTTATGAATAATTTTTTTATGAATATTAATTATCAAACAAACTTAAAGTTTGGTTGCTCTCAATAGTTGAGATTGAAATAATAAAATATAAAGTAATTGGACCAGTTTGCATAAAATAAATAATAATATGTCGCCTTAAGAATTATTTTAGAATTATTTAGGTGAAATTCAATGGTTGCCTGAGACTTTATGTATAAGAGTCACGTGGTGGGGTGGATTTATTGCCGTATCAGCTTGTATATAGAACGTGCGCCTTATTGCTTTATTTTGTTTCAAAAATATTTTTTTCATAAATATTTTTTCAAATACACAGTAGACAAATAGCAGTGAAAGGAAAGTGAAATTTACAAGATTCAAATAAATTGCGGCACAATTTACAATTGAGCTAAAATTTAGAAAGGAAGCCACTATATGACGCACATATTCCTAATCACTGGGCTGTTACAAAACACTTCATACTATTAAGAGAACTGTAAATAGCTATTGCCTGTTGCCATTAATGCATCATTGTTCAATATTTTCTTATTTATCATTAGGCATTTTATTTAATTTTTAATATATGTATGGTGTTTTTGTTTTTCAGCCTTGTTTTTATTTCTTTGGTCTTTTACTGATTTTTTTCACCAGATAATTTACATTTTTTTTATAAACTTATATTTTAATTATAACATAATTTATTATAATTTATAAGTGCATTATTTGTATGTTCGTGATCGATACTGTCGATTAATTACTTAATTTTGTTTTTATTATTTTATCCTATTCTTTTTTTACTCTTGTAGACATAAATTAAAAGCAGTGAATCTCTTTTAGAAGGTATTATAAAAGAGTTTGTTCCTGCATCAGTTAATTATGTCCTTTAGAATAGCTGTTATTAGAAGGACGTTTAATTAATTCAAGGCTGAGGAAATAATAAACTTAGAGTCGATTCATTAAGAGTTGATCGTAAAGAGTTTATTGGAAAATTGGCCACTGGATTGGAGTAGGTACGAACAATCAAGCTGATTAGATTAATTGCTTCTATCTGGGAGACAGTGTTCCATCCCTTTTGCGGTCAGTTCAATTATATCAGCCTGTAGTCATTTAGGAGAGCCCTTCGCACTCACCTACTTTAGTGACGCGCAACACTGCCTGTAATCAATGACTAGCGAGAAACCAATTGAAAACATAAACAGCTTAGCCAGATCCCATTACACTGTTCTCTTCAGTGTCACTAGTCTTAGATTACTGATTTTGTTTATTCATTTTTTACATATATGTATAATCATCAAATATTATGTACTAAATTATAATAGTTATATCAAACTATAACTGTCACAGAAATTATAAAAACGTTTAAAATTGCAATTTTTTTTCTTTGCATATAAAATACATATAACATATATAAAATATATATAATTCTCTGTATACACAAATCAATGTATATTGTAACAAATATTCAAAAAAAAAAAAAAAAAAAAGAAAGAAAGCTCAGGACAATAGCATAGGACGCATTTTTATATTCGACACTCCTACATCGTCAGGAGAAAAGCACATAAGAGATACAGAGCAACTAATAACGCCATACATATAAGTACGCTATTTTCGCTTTCTTAATAAAACAAATAATCAGAAAGAAAAAGGAAAGTATTATTTTCCAAATCCCTTTCAATTGAGTGTTTTTTTTTAGTTTGTCTTTCTTTAATAACTTAAACAATTGTGTTTTATGGCATAAAAAACAGTATCATACCAAATTAAAGTAGGCAGTAAATATCAATGAATGTAGGTGTGAAATAGTTATTCAGGATATTGAAAGTAAAATTGGAAACTAAATTCGATTTAGGGAATAGAATAGTAGAAACAGATGGTTAAGTAAGGCAGTGTTCATATTGGGAGGGCATAAATAGCAGTGTCATTTTATGGGATTGGTGCGATTTCGATCAGCCGATTGTTTGACGTGCATTCTAAATGGTCAAGTGGAAATTACACTGTAAAGGCAATTTGTTTAATCAGCGTTTGGTGGAAAGTTTATTTGAATTAACAACCCTCCTGTGCATTCAATTATCAGAGAAAGCTCTTTCATAGCTCTCAGTATTAAACAATCACAAACGAAAATCCTGTCCACTGTAGAGTTTTGCTTGACGATATCAAAGTTCAAGTGAAGTTAAAAACAAACAATGCAAACAACTTTGTATTTGGTAAGAAAGGGGAGTTAATGTGAAGATACGCTGGCTTAGAGGTTAGTGAAAAAAGCAAACAAAAAAACAAAAAATACCAAGAAAAGAAAGTAAATAAAAACGATGTACAAGTAGATAGCCATGGGATCCCCACTAGGTGTTCTATTCGTCAATTTCTTCATGGGTCAAATCAAAAAAGACCTGTTTCATAGAACAATGAAGCCTTGTATCTATGCCAGATATATTGATGATATTTTCGTCTTAGCTGACAGCGCAGATGAAATAGCCAAGTCACGCTTAAACCTTGATCAGGACTTCAGGACTCCGATTCACCTCAGAATACTCTACAGAAGGAAAATTATCTTTCCTGGATATTCTGACACACCAGAAAACCGGTAAATTCAGTACAAAAAATTACCGGTTTGAAAGCCATCAAACCCTGATCTCTGTCTGAACGGCTCGAGCGAGCGCCCAGATATAAGATGTCTACGATTAATGCTTATATAAAAAGAGCATCACCCACTGTACAGACTGGACTCTCATACATAACGAAATTGGCAAGTGTACACAAGTCCTTGTCATTAATGAATTTTCAAACAAAGGAGTGGCTAAGGCAGTTAATACACATCTAGGAAAATGGTACAACAACAACATGAAGACAACCGAAAGCCTGATGAGCAAATACAGCTCTTTTATAAAGCGTATATGTGCAATGAGTCGAAACAGGAAGAACGAGCCCTTAGAAAAGTGATGAATGTTGAACCAACTAACGAAGATAACTGAAGATAACCTTCAGTGACTCACTGAAGATAACCATCTATTACAATAGTGAAAGAAGCCAAAACTTTCTGGTTTCTAACCGGCCAAGAGTTGACATCCCAGACCTCAATAGTAGTCACCTAGTGTACCAATACACTTGCAGCCCTGCCCTCTAGGTACATCAGGATGACTACGCCCAAACTGTTAAGACGTCTGACTGGAATGGAATGAAAATTCTTTATTGGGGATTACTCCCAATTTACAGATTTCAGGGGTAGCCGTACGGGGGACACTAACCCGCCACCGGGCTTTTTCCCAATTGTACAATGTATCTTACAAACTAATAGCTTAATCCTTCAATTTCTATAAGAAGAACATTTCATATCGTGTTTAGGGTTGATATTATTAAAGTTATAAGCGATAAATGATGTAAAACTTGATAGCAAATTTTAAGATTAAGATATTATGCAAACAATAAAAAAACTATGAAAACAAGATTAATTACCAATTTCATTTATTTTAACTTTGATTTGTAAAAGTTTTTTTTGTAACCTTATCAAAGCTTCAAACTAAGTCTCTCCTTCAATATTTATATATTGATATATAAATATATCATTATACATATATAGAAATATATATTATAGATATATGATCAAACCACAATAAGAAATGGGAAAACAAGACTAAGATCTTTCAACCGTAACAAGCGGTCTTCGTCAGAGTCAAAAACCCTGACTCTGACGAAGACCGCTTGTTACGGTTGAAAGATATTAGTCTTGTTTTCCCATTTCTTATTGTGGTTTGATCATTGATTGTTGTTTCACGTGTTTATGTGAAATCTTTTTATATTATAGATATATTGATCATTATAGAAGGTTTCACTATTCTAGTTATTTTTCACACTAACATCTATGACTAACAGTTGTTATAAGTGTTAATAATATTTACGGAACAAACATTAAAATGTACATCAATAGAACCCTAGTCTGAAAACAAGTGAGACAACTAAACCACTTTTTCGTCTAGTAGGGTTAGTCTACAGTGTGCTATAGTGCTCAGATAACTTACTAGTTAATTGGCCTTACTAATAACATTTTTTGTTTTGTCTATTAGAGTATCAATGTAGATATTTAGCTTTGATTTAGCTTTCATCGTTTGTCGCTATCTTGAGAAGGATAGGAATATTATGTAATCCATATGAATTTTTAAAATTTGTGTAAAATATATAATTTGATCAGCTTCAAAAGTCCCTTAAAGAAACAAAAGAGATTATCTTCAAAATTATTTTGATACGTTAAACACTTTTCATTCACTATGCTTGTAAGGTTAAAAGTTACTATTTAAAATTTTTTTTATGTTAAATTGAAGTAAACAAAAATGAAAATATTTCATTTTATTACCATTTACTTGTCCTTTTAATGAAATGAAAATTGAATGAACAATATTGGGAAGAAGATAATTTATCTTACTTTAAATTATACTTGTTTGTTATTTTGATCATTAAAAATTCAATGACCTGAAAATTCAAAGGACAAAAAGAAAATTTGAAGAAAATAACTTATCATCAGAAACCATGATTGAAGTGAATTGAACAATTCAGAATGACTAATTGAGCTTATTTATTCAGCCAAATAGGCATCTTGATTAAGAGAAGAATTCAATGTTTTTGAATTTCTTAAAAGAATAGATGAGAATAAGTGGTCTTGCATAGAACGTTGCTCTGCCAGCAACAAAACATTGCATGACCAAAGTAATAACTTAGCTCTATTCGTGCATGCTTCAATCTAGCAGATAAATTCATGTATTTAAATACCTACAATTATTTTAATTCTTACTGCTTTTTTTTTGCATGAGTTTACTTTTCATTCATTTATATTGATTCATTCATTTTAATAAGGCAATTTAGTTTTCTTTACAAGGTAAACAATCTTCTTTTCAAGTTTTCAAAAAAAAAAATAAATAAATAAATAAAACAAAGTAAATTAATATTTATAGCGTTGAGCAATTTTTGTTACATTGTTCAGCAGAGAAATATTAAGTTTGATCAACTCGTGATTTATTGGATTACATATGACAAATGGCAAAAGAGCAAAAAAGAGGGGAAATGCTTAAATTTAACTCAGAGTTGCTTCAAACAAATGTTTGCAAGCATTTTTATCCTAGAATAGATAAAATTTTGTAAATATACCTTACAAAATTACTGCTGTATCAATATTGTTAACGAAATAAATGTTTAGTATAAATTTTGATTGTATAAACAAAAATAATGTATAGCTTTCTTTTTTTAATGCCCACTCTTATGGTGATTTACAGTCTCTGGGGTGACTACAGAGCACAAATGGGATTCGAGATTGTGTTTGATTCGGTGTCAAATGAAAACACACACATACATAGATATAATCGAAAAAACCTCATAAATGGACCTCAAAACAAGTAAGAAAGATCAAATTTTTCTACGATCACAATACTTTATAGTAAATTAAAACCGAATCATGGGAAATATATATATATATATATATATATAGAGAGAGAGAGAGAGAGAGAGAGAGTTAGAGAGAGAGAGAGAGAGTGAGAAAGAGAGAGAGTAAGAGAGTTAAATGTAGATAGAGAAACATGTATAAATCAAAAATACACACTTAGAGTTTCTAATTTCCTGTTTGAACCATCTTCAGGCGAGATAATAGAGAGAACCAAGCTCACTACTACAGACACCGTAGAAAAGAAAATCTAAAAAGATACTTTATGGGAGTTACAAGCCTCTTTATCAAAAAAACAAAGAATGAAAATAGAATTATATCTCACTAAGCGTCCGCTAAAAAAGAAGGGGCGATTGCGTTGTTAGATGTTCAGTGCTTATTACGAAATGTGCCAGTAAAAGAAACCATCCATATTAACTCAATATAACATAAACTCTGATTTTGTGTATTCTAATTGCAAGGAATCACCACCACTTTAAAAGAAAAATCAAAGTATACTATTTCAGGTATGTATGATGGAAAACCCATTTACAGACAGATGGAGTGCTTTGGATACACTTTTGGGAGTGACTCTTGTTTGTTATTATATGTGCTGTAGTGAAAACATTGTTATGACAAACAGGTGTGATATTCATTCTCTAATATATTGTAGATGCATCGATGATTGTTTTGGCATGTCAAAAAAACCAGTAAACCTGATTGAAGCCCTGACAAATGTCTATGATAGAGATACTACTTGAAATTCGTAATAAATAAGATACGTAGTTTTCTGGAAGTCAATATCAATATGTAAAATAAAGAGGTTGAAATTTCAGTACTTGTAAAACCGTCTATCAGTATCTACTACCTCAGCGTTGACAGTGTGTGCCCAAAATCTACGAAGTCTTACCTATAAAATCCTCAATACATAAGACCTATAAGACAACTTCAAGATTTTTCACACCAACATTATGAGCATGAAACAATAATAATTATAATTGAAACATTATGAACAATAAACAATGGTTATTCTAATAAAGAGTTGAACAACATTCTGAAATAGTATCTAAGCACATGGGAAAACAAGCATGGAATACAGAAACAACCATAGAATGTACTATAAAAATCAGTATTGAGATAGATACTGATTCAGGGTAGAATGCTAAATACCAACATAAATTGCCAAAAAGCCGAAAGGCAAGAGGTGTTAATAACTCATCAACTAACTAAACGTCCTAAACAAGAGTCTCAATTCCATTGTCTAGAGTACAAATATAGTTAAGACAGTATGTACACTGTTTTCTATATCACTAGCTAAGAGAGTGTTTACATTTCTTTTAGAAAAATAAATATATTTAAAAATTGTAAAAAAACAGATGTAATTCATTTAAATTCTATAATATAATTGATTGTTTTGTTTCTATAATATATTATGTATAATAACTGTCCAAATGGATTTATCAAAGGGGTGACTGTTGGTAGTTATTTTCTTCCCATCTTGATTTCGATGAGTAATCACCCTCTGGCTGTTAGCTTACAGTTTAGTCATTCCTTAATTGTTGATTGCTAGCCCTCTGATATCTGATACATATCCTGACACCCCTCTGCTGGTTATGGCCGGTGATTTTGTTTCACCCTTATCTACCCTTCATGTCTAGCTGCCATTCTTTCATACTAGCTGTCTTCCTTTTACTTTTCTCACCTTTTCATTCTACAATTTTTTTTTTTTCATTTAATCGATTTCACTTTCTCTGATTTTCTTAATAAGAACTCTTTTTAGTGAAACAACTTTTACGTATATTTATAAAAAGTGCACAACAAATATTAAAATTAATCTAAAGTTGTCCACAACATAGTAAAACAATACCAGTATTGCATCGAAATGTAAGACCTATTGTAATTCAACCTAATATTACTATTATGCTATACTATACCATTATTGTACCAAAAACTAATAACCGATGATAATATACACATTTATAATGCATATTATTATCCATATTTTATATTATATTTTGGTAATTTTTGATAATTTGATAATTTTTGTTCTCTTCAATTTTATATTAATGAATATTCCTTTTTTTATTATTAATTTTGTTTTATTATTATATTTCGTTCCTCGTTATAAATAAACTATAAGTTAATTTATATGTTTATAAAAAGATTTCACATAAACACGTGAAATAACAATCAATGATCAAACCACAATCTTTCAACCGTAACAAGTGGTCTTCGTCAGAGTCAAAAACCCAACGGTTAAGTTTTTGACTCTGACGAAGACCGCTTGTTACGGTTGAAAGATCTTAGTCTTGTTTTCCCATTTCTTATTGTGGTTTGATCATTAATTTATATGTTTATATATTTACTATAGACATATTTTTAGAATCATTTGCAATGATTCAATTCAAACATTTTATTTTTTATTTTACAAAAGATCATCCTGCAAAAAGAATAATACAACTATTATATTATAATAAAATATTTGATAAAATACACTGATTTACTTTTATACACAATGAAAAATGAAATTGTTATCACGCAAAAGCATATGAAATCTGAATTTAATATGATATCTAGCTTGCAATGATCAGCACAGCAGGTTTAAAGCTTTTTGATTTTTTACATAGATAATGATAATGTCTCTTTCTCATGTTTCAATATTGCCAAAACATATAAAACATATCTATTTTGGCAAGAAATAGATATCTTATATGTAAGAAAGAAATCTTCTTTATAAGTTTTATTTCACCACTTTCTTTCTCAAACGGTGTGGTGTAACTTTAGGAGTTTTTGAATATTTTGATAAACAATCAGCCAGCAACACAAAAATAAATATCACAAATCAACTCGTGCGACATTATACGTTTAAATGTACTAAAATATGTTTTTTTTTTCATTTCTACATTAATAACATATAATAACAATATTAAAAATCGATACGTGTATGCTAAAAATTGCGCATTGTCTACCAGTATTGCTTCAGAAATGTAAGATCTATTGTAATCTATCCTAATATTACTATTGTGCTATACTATACCACTATTGAACCAAAACCTGATATACGATAAGATACAAATTTATAATCCATCTGCTATTTTTTAAGAATGAAATTTTTTAGGTAAATATTAAAAAATACTGCATAAAAGATTACATAAATTATTACTATTAATAACATAAATGAGGTAATATTATTATATATATATATATATATATATATATATATATATATATATAGTGTATATTGGCAGCAGATTTTCTTGTAAACATATTTTATTAAAGTATGATATACCTGAAGATGATTTATGAAAAATTCGAAAGCTTGTAAGTGTAAAAAAATATATATTATTGATTAAGCTAAAAGATTATTTCTTTGATGTCTCTGGGACAACTCCTCCATGAAATCACTCCCTACCAGAAAAAACTAGTAAGAAAACTAGAGAAAACGAGCAAAAAAGTCGTAAATGCGGAAGCTGCCGTCTACTTTAATAAAATATATATATATATATATTAGTCCAGTTAGTATTAGTCCAGTTATACCGTTGACCTTTCAATTCTTTTATTCTAACCGCTTGTTTCTTGTTCATTATTGACCTTTGACCTTCTCTTTATATTAACCTGTACTGTCCTTTTAATCTATTAATAGCAATGACTAAGCATGAGCCATCGATTTTAATTTAACATGTCACTTGGCCAACTCCTTTTCCAGTTGAACCCTGTTAGCAAGAGGTTAGTTCGTAGGATCGAATCTCTCAGTCTTAAGATCGTGAATGCCGAGACTGCGGTTAATTTTAATGATACCTGTTTAAAAGAGGATCTGCTGCCTATTTATACCAATATTTTTTTTTTTATTTTTTATATTATATTTTGATAATCTTCTGTTCTTTTCAATTTTATATTAATGAAGATTCCATTCTTTTTTTTTATTATATTTTTTTTCCTCGTTGCTATGATTCTACTGCATTTCTACAACTTTTTTTTTCGTTTTCGTTGTGGCCAACCTGTACATATTCTATGAAGCTGTCCAGTTGGCTTTCGTTTTCAACTCAACTTTCTTTCTTGAGGACGACAGTTAAAAGGGTCAAAATATTGAATTCGAGTCCTAATTTCTGTTTTTTATTCGTGATTCTCAAAGTTTTGTTTTTAAAATACATATATATATATATATATATATATATATATATAAATATAATATATAATATATAAAACAAATTCAATAATATATCAACCGTTGGATAGAATAGGTGTATAATGTAATCGGGATTCGGTCAATTTTCCAGGATCAAAATCAAACTCTCAATGCCGACGTTTCGGTTTTATTTAAAACCTTTTTCATAGGCCTACAAACAAAGGATGACAAGAAATCATATGTAAACTTCTGACTATACAGAAATTCTGACTTCTGTAAGTTCATAAAAATGTTTATTGCTTTTCTATTACTTCTACTTGTATATATAATTTTGTTTTTTCACAACTGTAATATTCCATTTTGATGTTAGTTATATGTTGATGTTTATATATGCTTTCTTGTCATCCTTTGTTTGTAGGCCTATGAAAAAGGTTTTAAATAAAACCAAAACGTCGGCATTGAGAGTTTGATTTTGATCCTGGAAAATTGACCGAATCCCGATTACATTATACATCTATATATATATATATATATATATATATATATATAGTTCAATTTTCTCAGGTCTCTAACTATCTCTGTACCAGTGCGCTTCGATTCCCTCTCTTATCTCTCCTGAAGACGGTTCAAACCGACAATTAGAGACTGTAAGTGTGTTCTTTTGATTTTTCTATGTTTCTATTTCTATATTGAACTATATTTGTTCGTTTTGGGTCGTATTTCCAACGAAAAAGTATATATATATATTTATGTAAAAACAATGTAATTAGAATATGCGGTAATATTAAAGACATAACAATAATATAAAAATAAATCAGTTTAATAATTAATTATTATTAGTATTGATAAAATTAAGAATGGTTTACTGTTTGCTTCCAATGGATACATGAATATATTTATATAACGGTTGTAACATAAAGCTAATAATGCATAACATATTTACATTAATAATTAGTTTTGAAGTTTTGAAATAACTTTTTTATAACAATTTACGTATTTGTCAGAAGGCATTGTTGTTTAATAAATCTTTATTAAGGGTAGAGTCTGGGAAATAATCGTCTAAATGAATGTAAACAAATGCAACAGGTAGGGATTATTCTAACTTCTCTTCCACCTGTTCAGGATTGTGTTGTCGCTTGAAATCATAAACAATTTAATTTTTGTTTTATAACAACATTTCATGTACATCCAATATTCAAATATTGAAAAATAAATTTAGTATTGCAGTGTTATTAAAGTTTTAGTTAAGCTTAACATATTTTCTGAACTAACAAAATAAGCCTTTGTGTGGAGTGATTTTACTAAAAACCTATACCCCTCTTTATTATAGAAAGTACTATTTTTTTATTAAACTTCAATCGTATGATCGAATCAGTATTTATTCATAATTTTTTAAATTAAATCTTAAATATACACGATTATATTTTTGTGAAAAATTACCTTTTACTATTATGTAAAAGCTGATATTTCAATGATTGGTAAAAATATTTTATTATTAACGTAATGCTAATATTCTCTAGAGATTTTGCCGACTGCAAGCATGTTGACATAACTATGGAATACTCACACACATGTGCGTGGTCATGATTGATAAAAACTAGAATGAGTTACATTCAACTTTACTTTAAGTAAATATTTTTTGAATTCCCTCACAATGAATTATATTTTTGATTTATATTCATGTCAGTGTTTTTCAGACATATTATCAAACACATAGTTTATAAATCTAACAGCGTCTTAAATAAGGAACCACGCAGAAGAGGCACATGGTATTCCCCTGACTAGGCAGGGTCTGCCATCCTACATGTTAATAATGATTTCAATAGACTTAAAATCTTAGAAGCACTGTACATTAAAGACTTGTTACCCAGTTTAAATGTACAAAGTAATGACTTCAATGTAATTCCTAGTTTTAAGAATATAGATATTTTTTTTAAATTAGTAAGAATTTAAAATATTAGTAAAATGATCGACCTCGTAGGTCATCTTCAGTCACAAAGGAAATAATAAAATCGATAAATAACAACTCAAAGTAACAGAATAACAGAATACGATTAGAAATACAATCATTATCTGTTACAAGCAACTCCTGTCGCCGTCTAATAATCTCCTCATTTTTGAGCTTTAGCTGTCTTATAATGAGCTGTCGTCGGAACTTCCAAGTTTCCTTAAATATACTTAGGAAAAAAGAACAGCTACTTAAAAAAGTCGTGAATGCAGAATCAGCCCTTTCACGACTGTTCTTCAACAATGTATTCTTGGATGAAGATCTGCTGCCAACTTATACAAATATATATAACAAGATTTCACCTAAACACATGAAATAATAATCAATGATCAAACCACAATATGAAAAGGGAAAAAAAGACTATGTTCTTTCAACATTTTCCATGTTTTAAAAATGTGCATGCGGGATATCTGAACATTTATATCACTGTAAATTAAAAAAAAAAAAATCAATATCCAATCGTTCCATGATTCCTATACTTAGCTTACAGAAAGGTAAAAAACATGAACCATGAGTTCAATGGGCCATACAACACGTAAATCTATCAAAATCTCCAAATCGAAACCTTACTTCTTACTTTACTAATTCGTGCCAGATTCCATAGTATTTAATAGAAATGTTTACATGTACAAAATATTTGTACCTTTGATTTAGGTTTTATTTAGATATTTATTTATTTTATAAGAAACTTAATAAACAAAAATTGACTTGTTACATAACCCGGAAAGCAGTTCCTTTTACTCATTGTAGAGTAAAAATCTAATGAAATAGTCACCAAATATAGAAATTTAATAGTATAAACAACGCGTTTCGAACACGTAGTTCATCTTCATTAAGTTGTTAATACTATTAAATTTCTCTATGTGGAGACTATTTCATTAGCTTTTTACCTTACAATGAGTAAATACCATATAATAACTGATTGCACTATCCTAGAATTTTTAGTTCCAAATTTTTTAAAATTATATATTTAAGAATCAAATGCTCCAGCAAGACACTACAGTTTTTTAACCAAAAGTTATGAAATTAATTGAATGAATGAGAAATTAATTTTTTTTACAAGAAACTTTGTTTGAAAAGTTTGTCCACATTATGTTTAAATAATTTGAATATTCTAAGCTTTTACCACATGGGAACTTTTCAATTCTGAAATTAAAGAAACAACTTGTGTTAAGGAAAGAAAAAAACAAATACATTTGTCTGCAGTTTTAATAAACTTAATTATCATAAATTAAAATTTAATCATTTAAACCAGGTATGATTTCATTAGAGGCTAACTTTATTAAAAGCTTTCTTTTAATGTTAATACAATTTTTCTCATTTAAAAAAACAAACAAATTTAGATCCGTCGAATAAAAACTTCAAAGTTTTTTTTGTAGGAGTTATAAATTATACAGTATATTTCTTGGGAGGTATATTTTATGTATTTATAAGTTATACTTCTGTTAGAAAATTTTGTTAACGATACTACCAGAAGTTGATCCCAGGACGTGATTCTGGAAGAACATTCAAGATTAGAGCATGAGAGAAATTATTGAACTCAGTAAATTTTCTTGAACTTAATTGGTCATGTGAAATATTCTTAACACAAGCTAATGAGATAACATATGTCGTGGTTGGAAATAATGGGACGGACGAGGTTAGCTCAGTGGTAAACGTACTCGCCTCTGGGCTGGTAGCCCGGGGTTCGATCCCCACTTGACCCTCAACTTGTGACTTATTCGCGCGGGAGGTGAATAAATCTGACTGCGTCTTCCATCGGAGAGGACGTTAAGCCGCCGGTCCCGAGCCTGTACGATGTCAGGTACTCGTTAGAAATCCCCCCTCTAAATACATTTGAGTTAGACAAAATTTAGGACTCTCAAATGTAGAATTTTTAGAATCACCGATCGAATAAAACGCCGTTAAACGGTTGACATTATCACTCGCTAGGGGATTGGTTTAAACAATAAAAAAAAAATAACTACTATCAGATAAATATTATCTAAATAATAATCACTTTAAATTTTAATGTACATATATTTTTTTGAGAGAAGTTTTCATTTAAATTCATAAGTATGAAAGAAAAGATCGTCTTTAAAACCTTTCTGAATTATATGTTGTCTTGCTAATAGGCCAGACTTTGTTTACACTAACATGACCAGCACATTTTCTTCCGATAGCTGTGAATAACAAAACATAAAAAGTGAGCTTTTGTCGTTCCTTTGTCTGTTTTGTTTGTCTTATGTGCTTTTTATGGCTTGTTAACTATCACATAAAATATTATTTCAGAATAAACACTTGAAAAAAAATACATGACTGAATTACAGTATAAATTTCAAAAATGCGTCTTAGATTTTAAACAAGTAACTACTTTGATTCTGATCTTCTTACTAGGTTTCGACGTTGACTATTTATAAAATACGGCTCAATGTCTAGTGTGTCTGGGTGTGTGGTGAATATAAATGGAAATCAAAAGGTCATTTTTATACATTTTTCATTTGTCTTAAAATCTTAGATTTCAGAAGTGTTTTCAAATCTCCAAGTAGTCTTTCAGAGACTAACGTTTAAAGATAGGTCTAAATATTTAAATTAAATATCTAAAGATAACGTCTAAATATTTCAGATAGGCAATTCTATCTAAATGTGAGATTTAGACTAAATTATTTAGACCATTTTTGTAAAATAATAAATTATTTAACAAATTTTTTCTTGGAAAAGTTTCATTTCTATCCATGTATAAGTGTGATGGAGTACAAGTGTGATGGAGTACAAGTGTAATGGAGTACAAGTATGATGGAGTACAAGTGTGATGGGGTACAAGTGTGATGGGGTACAAGTGTGATGGGGTACAAGTCTGATGGGGTACAAGTATGATGGAGTACAAGTGTGATGTGGTACAAGTGTGATGGGGTACAAGTGTGATAGAGTTGAGAGGAGTGCCTCTTTTACGGGGAGTAACTTCCTTTAAAACTTCATTTCAGACATATCTAATTTTGTCTGTGATGGGGTGCAAGTGTGATGGGGTACAAGTGTGATGGAGTACAAGTGTGATGGAGTACAAGTGTGATGGGGTACAAGTGTGATAGAGTTGAGAGGAGAGCCTCTTTTACGGAGAGTAACTTCCTTTAAAACTTCATTTCAGACATATCTAATTTTGTCTGTGATGTGGTACAAGTGTGATGGGGTACAAGTGTGATGGAGTACAAGTGTGATGGAATACAAGTGTGATGGGGTACAAGTGTGATAGAGTTGAGAGGAGAGCCTCTTTTACGGGGAGTAACTTCCTTTAAAACTTCATTTCAGACATATCTAATTTTGTCTGTGATGGGGTGCAAGTGTGATGGGGTACAAGTGTGATGGAGTACAAGTGTGATGGAGTACAAGTGTGATGGGGTACAAGTGTGATAGAGTTGAGAGGAGAGCCTCTTTTACGGAGAGTAACTTCCTTTAAAACTTCATTTCAGACATATCTAATTTTCAATCATATTTAACTAAATATATGTCATACTAAATTAGGAAAAATAGTTTTGAAGGCAGTTATAGTGAGGTTTCCAAATATGTAAATGCCACCTTATGTAAGATAAGCGACTGGGACAAACCCTCTTTCAGAAATTCATATAAATTTTATATAATAGTAAATTTAAATAATGAATATACTTCTATTGGTTAAAATTATTCAAAAAAGACAATAAGAATAGCTCAAATCAAACCTTCTAAATAGTAATGAGCGACTGAAAATTATTTATATAAATGGAAAATTTTAGGAAAACATCAGAATTTGTAAACAAGACTCTTAAAAAGATATGATTAAAAGGCCATATAAAGCTCAATTTCGTTTAAACTATAACCATATGTATGAAAACCTAGTTAATATATGAAAAAGGTTTTATGAATTTCTATGTTGAAAATCTCAAAATGGCAGTTAATAGTTATAGTGGAGTACATTTAGATATGACATTTACAAAAGTTACAATTTATATTTGGTACCCGAGTACTAAAAAGGTTGCATTAAAAAAAGTTATTATCTAACTTACTTTGAATTTAATGAACCTTTAATATAGGTAAGTGATTTATATAAAAACATTTCTATGAAAGCCAGTGAAAGTGATTTTGAATCGATGAAGTCTCTAGAAAAGAGGTTTTGAGACGGGTAAGGTACTGAACCACTGTTTGCTATAAACTTTATATGTTCCGAATTTTGATTAAGTTTTGCTTGTTCTATACAAGAGTTATTTCTGAGGAAGACAAAGGAAGTGGTCTTGAATAGCTTAATGCCGTTCTAAAAGAGTTTAGAAGATGAATAGTGGGGGAGGGGGGGGGGAGCAAACTCCTCATTACACATGATACATATTCGACTTTGATTAAATTAAAGTCAGTATACAACAGAATACATTATGAAACAAACATCTTCCAAAGAAGTTTATCGAAGTGGTTTTGAATTTCTAAACTGAGCACTTTTAAGTAAAGTGTGATGATGTTACTTTAACATTTCCTACTTATCAAACTTTCAGAAATTGAAACCATAAGTATAAAGCCTTAAAAGATTAAGAATTTTTCTCAGAAACACATTTTCTAAGTGTGATAAATCTTTATATACTGCCTTAATAGAGGAAATTAAATGGTCACAGAAGCCAGATTTAACAATAAATATGTTTGTTTAAAGCAGACCACATGCAGAAGAGCTTAAGTTCTGTAAAACATTTTCTGTGGAAGTTTAAGAAAGTAGGCTTGACTCAGAGTATACTCGTAGTGTAGGGAGGGGCAGAACTCTCTAAATGACAGTATCACTAAAATACCGAACATGCAGGTTAGGCAACTCTTTTTTTTTTATTGTTTAAACCAACCTCCTAGCGGGTGATAACGTTAACCATTTATCAGCTTTTTGTTTGATCGTTAAGTCTACATATTGATTCTACATTGGGAGTCCTAAATTTTTCCTAACTCGAGTGGATATCGATTAGGGATTTTTAACGAGTACCTGACATCGTACAGGCTCGGGACCGACGGCTTAACGTCCTCTCCGAGAGACGACTTACTCAGATTTATTCACCTTCTGCGTGCATAAATCCAGGGTCAGGTGGGCATCGAATCCCGGACTACCAGCCCAGAGGCGAGTACGTTAACCACTAAATTAACCTGGCCCACTGGGCAACTTTTACTTACTGTTTCACTGAGTAAGTTAAAAAAAGAGTTAAAAAGTTGGAATAATTTGTTAAAGAAGTATTGTTGACAGAACTAAAAAAAAAATATATAAAATGATGATTTTACGATAGTAAAAAATTGGGTTTTTTAAAAAAATAAGGGAATGCTTGTACTGGTGATTTATGAAAACAATATATTCAAATGACTAAAAATAGAAAAGTTATGGCCATATTTTACTTATATAAATTTTGAATCAATGCACATGTGTTAGAATATAAATACATGAACTCACAGCTCTGCTGAAACGACAAACTTGGTTGAAACAAAGTGTATATACGTCAAAAACACCTGGTAAGCCATCAACAAAACATCTTACGATCTATATAATTTTTGTTACAATACAACTTCAATGGGAATAAACAATTCAAGTTACAAGGTGCAGACGACTAGTGCATGATGAAAGCGTTGTTCCGAAAGCAGCAGCGCAGAGCAGTTCTGGGTTAGAGCCACTTTAGAAAGCCTACTTTATTGATAGTGAACTGTTTATAGCGTAATCACTGGGGGTAGTTTAAACGTTGCTAGCTCTTATCCTTTCCAAACTACGCTTAGAATATAGTCACTTAAACTCTTTGGCATTTTATGATCAACAAATTTTTTTATGATGAAAAATTCATTTTTATACCGAAGAAAAAAATCAGACACTCTTCAGAACGAAGTATTTTTTAGGTGCAAGGA
This sequence comes from Hermatobates lingyangjiaoensis, assembly GCA_026182355.1. Lineage (NCBI taxonomy): Eukaryota > Metazoa > Arthropoda > Insecta > Hemiptera > Hermatobatidae > Hermatobates > Hermatobates lingyangjiaoensis. Next base: position 682,012 of record JAPFBL010000256.1, read on the forward strand.
TTTATGTTATGAAAAAATTATATTTAAAAATATTTGTTATGAATAGTGATGACGATGTTTATTGTTATTGTTATTTGTTGTTATTTTTATAACTTTTGTTAACCTCTTGCTTTATTTTGCTTTAATATCTTGACTATTCACATTTTGCACACATTTAGTCTTCACCTTACGTTCTCATATTCTTTTTCATATCTATGTGAGACTACTCCTTAGAACTCATAGTCACCCTCCACTCGCACTCTTGAACTTGGACTTTCGTCTTTTTTCGTTGGCTTTCGTCTTCTAGCCACTCGACTTCCTTTCCTGAGAACGACCGTTAAAAGGGTCGAAATATTGAATGTGAGTCCAAGTTTCTGTTTCTCAAAGTTTTTAAAGTATATATATATATATATATATATATATATGTATATATTAATTAATTAAAGTTTATCAGGACTCGGTCAGTTCTTCAGGTTCAAATTAAACTTTCATTGTAACCGTTTTGGTTTTTATTTAAAACCTTTTTCATAGGCAAAAGTATAAAATTTTTAAACAGAAAAACTAAGTTTTCAAATACTTTGAAAAAGTTGAATAAAACAAATGAAAAATAAATACTGGGACTCACATTCAATATTTTGACCCTTTCATTCTCAGGAAAGGTCATTCTCAGGAAAGAAAGTTGAGCGGTGAGAAGACGAAAGGTAACTAATATATATATATTAGAAAAGAACAGAAAAAGTCACTATAGAACTCACTTCGATATTTCGTCATCCGTCGTCAACAGGAACTGGTACGAAGTACTCGTGTTGAGAAGCAAACTGCGACTCAACTTCTCAACGCGTGTACTTTGTACTACTTCCTGATGACGACGGATGTCGAAATATCGAAGTGAGTTCTATAGTGACTTTCTCTGTTTTTTTCTATGTGTTAATGTGTTTATTGTCCATATGGACCTTTCATTTTATTCGAAGTATATATATATATATATATGTATACCTTCCGACTTGAACAAACGTGTCTCTTCTTCTTCCCCTCTAGTCTCTTCCTAATTTTAAATTTCGTTTTGAAATATTAATCCAAGTAAGTGTTTTCTTTCTCTATGTGGGGGAGTTTTAGAACAGTGTATGACCCGGGATAATGATTCGTGTAAAGGGAAAAAAGGAAAGTTATCAAGAAACTCTGTCGAGAACTTAGGGGGATTTCATATCAGAAACTCTTATAATACACAATCTATATATATATATATATATATATATTATATATAAAGATTTCAGATAAACACGTGAAATAACAATCAATGATCAAACCACAATAAGAAATGGGAAAACAAGACTAAGATCTTTCAACCGTAACAAGCGGTCTTCGTCAGAGTCCAGAGTTCGTTGGGTTTTTGACTCTGACGAAGACCGCTTGTTACGGTTGAAAGATCTTAGTCGTGTTTTCCCATTTCTTATTGTGGTTTTATCATTGATATATATATATATATATATATATAAAGATTTCACATAAACACGTTAAATAACAATCAATGATCAAACCACAATAAGAAAATAAAGTTGGGTTTTGAAATAAAGATCTTTCAACCACGACAAGTGGTCTTCTTTAGAGTCAAAAACCCAACTGAGTTTGTTCATTCTTTATTTTTTTATGATGTATACATATTTGTCATCAGCTATTTTTATTTATTCTGTCTTATTTACTTTAATTTTGTTCAGTTATTTATGTTTATTATCTCAATATAATATAAATTAATTATGGCTTACAGATATAGTTAAAACTTACTAGTTCATAAAACTACACTTGTTCTAGTAATGCTGTTACAGTAATGTTATTGTCTGTAATTACTCATTGAATACTATATTTCCTCTAAGAGCTTCATACAGTTTATGTATTAAAGTGCAGCCGGTTAGAAATATATTACTTCCCGCTTAGTAAATTGACCTCCTAAATAAACTTGTGGTTAATGGCTGAAATTTGTAGAATTAGTGGCTGGATGTATAGTCAATATATGGTGTTCACTCTTGAACACCACCGGTAATCTATTTCTAAAGAGACCTGATATAGCCGAGATACTTCCTTTTATTTTAAAAAGCCGTTTTTAATTCGTCTGCTTTAAAATAAATTGCTATTATTTATATTCACATTATAATATAATAATTTTGTAATTCGTTAGTGTTAAGAAATCTATAAAGGACGCAATTGGATGTAAGAAAGATTGATTCCTACTACTTCATTTCAATACTGTTAACATTGTTCTAACCTTTAATTAAAACAGAATAGACTCCATTCTATACTTTACAATTATTACGTCTTCTGAGGATGTAAACATAAATTCAAACAGTCTATAGGATATTAGATACAAATTATAATGAAAGAAACACATGGATAGACACTGGCATATTTCACTTCTATGCTCCAATAATCTTCGACTCTTTATGACGACAATTGTCGAAATATAGAAGCGAGTTCTGTCAGTGGCTATCTTTGTGTTGCTTCCTTTATAATTGACATATGTTTGAAAACTGTATGATATGCTAAACTTTCTACTCTTCAGTCTTGCTTGACTGCTGGCCAGGCCTCTTCTACATCCGATGATGATGACAATCAAAATATGATAAGCTGCCTAAGACGGGGCAGCGTGAGGCTGCTGCAAAACTGCAAATATTCGGGCCGCCTCTAAGTAAATTTTTAAAAACCGCACCAACGTTAAAACTGACATCAAAAGAAACCAAATTTTGTTGTGTAAAAGTAGAAAATACTCAAGTCAAATTTGCTTTGAAAATGTGGTTTAGAAATCCGAGAAGAAGACTCAAAGGAAGATGTTTTGGAAGAAACAATTTAAAACTGTTTCAAGAAATATGGTTTCTCGTATACTACTACAACGCAGGAATAGAGAATATTATTGCTAAAAAACCAAGTAATATGACAATAACAGACTTCGAGGAGTGGATATTAGTGACAATAACCTTCATATGGCTCAAAAGTTAACGGGGGGTGACGTCTGCAATACTGTTACACAGGCTGTAACAATTAAGTAGACTGGGAAGAATTAAGTAGGTAGTAATGATGTAACAGAGGATGATCCACCAGCAGTTCACATTCATTCTAGTTTGAATGAACACATGACACTTAAATGAAAAACTAAAAAACATTGGCAAGAGGGTTTAATTTGAACCTGTAGAACTGACCGAGTCCTGGTAAACTTTAATTCTATTATATATATATATATATATATATATATAATGCTAACTGAGTCAAAAAACCAGTCAGTTTTGTAGATTTAAATCAAACGCTCATATTCCGATGTTCTGTTTTTTTGCAAAAATTTATAGACCGAAGAATGGATTTCTGAACAATAAACGCTGTGTTCTCTTACATTACTATAGGACTATCCATGTTTACAGTACTATACCTTCCATTAAACAGTTTAAACTGTTGGAAAAAATTAAGAACTGAACCTGAAAACTTAAATGATCCTAATTTATTCGAGCATTATTCTATTACAGGGATATATATATTTAAATTATTTATTCTTTTCTATGAGTTGTCCGGGGAAAGGAATATGATTCGTTAAAATTTATTGTGATTTTTCTGCATATATATATATATATATATATAACAGATTCAATAATGTATTGATAATTCAATAATGACCGTTTGATAGAATAGGTTTGTTATCTAATCGGGATTAGGTCAATTTTCTAGGTTCAAAATTCAAACTCTCGTTGCCGACGTTTCGGATTTATTTAAATTATTTATAAAAATATACGGTTTCATAACAAATTAAATTTTATAAAAGAATTATTTATATAAATATATATATTTATACATACATATAAAGTATATTATAGTTATACATTTATGTTATTATATATATATATATATATATATATATTATATTTGATTTGCGATGTTGACCAAGGGAGTAGAGTTACAGGTCCCAAGCGTAAGGTCCCAGTTGCCCGCTGCTCAGCGAAAAGCCTTTGCGTTCTGCCAATAGGTATAGAGGTTGCACAGTCCCTCTGTGTTAAATGATATTTGGCAGAAAACAACTGGGACCTTACGCTTGGACCTGTAACTCTACTCCCATTGGTCAACATCGCATCGAATCATATTCCTTTCCCCGGACAACCCATAGAAAACTGTATATAAGGACCAACGTCTGGGCCATTTCCTTCTCATTCCCTTGGAGACCGCCGACGGGTGAGCATTGTACCTGAGCCGTCCGTCTACCTGGTGTCCCTGCCCTTCGCTGCCAGCCTGCCTGCATCGTTAACCTCCTTGAGGTAGCCTACAGGCAATACAGCTAAGTGCCCTATCTATTCATATTACTGTATTCTATTATTATATTACTGTATTATATTATTTGTTTTTCCTAAAATTGTTTTCTTTTCATAAATTTGCCCATAGTTTACTTGGGACTGAGTTCACCCTTGGGACTCTGACCGGTCTCTGTAATCTGTTTCCATTTCAATTAATTATAGTTTGTCACTTCATTGGTGTCAGCATCTATCTCCCTACGTAGTTTAAATTTGTTTGTGACTAGCAAGTCTATTCGTCTTACTAGATTTTGTTATATACAATTGTTTATAGTTAAGTTAAGCTATTTAGAAATAGATTGATTGTAATTGAATTATATTATTATTATCATTGTCACTGGTATATTATTTATGTTAAATTGAAATAATTACTAGTCTATTTTCCTTTACTTAAGGTATTGTGCTATCTTAGTTCTTGTTTATAATTAATTCATTACAGTTCCTGATAGTTTAGTATTGTTTAATTGATATTATCCTTTTCAGTGTTAGATTTAAAATAAAGTAGACAAATTATTATTCATTGTTACTTCCTAATGATAATAACACTGTACTGTCTCTAACCTTGTTAGTAATTAGGCTACAGTAGCATAGTTTTACATAGACGATAAATTGTTCTAGGATTAGATAGTAATTGTATTCTCTGCAGACTTTCATCTAGAAAATTGTTTAAAGCTAACTTAGCTATTTAGAATTAGATTGAAGATTTAGAATTCTTGTAAAGCATATCGCTAATAGTTGTTGTTAAGCCTTATGTACTATTTATATCATGTATTTTTCTTACTCATAAAAGGATATAAAAATTAGTTTTTAGACTATTGTTAAACTTTCAAGCTAAAATAGTATTAGTAATAGTTTTTAGTAATAGTTAATATTATACGTTGTAATACTGAGATTGTACCTGTTATCCTCCATTTTGTACCCTTAAGGTCGCTGGCCTAAGGGCCGCTACCTGCACCTTAACCTTAAGCCGGCCATCACTCCTTCACCACCCCCTTCCAGTTTTCAGTGGCCACGCCCCCCCTAGCCCGTTCATTCCTCCTCCACTCTTCCTCTGTATTCCTTCTCTCTCCCGAAACTTAAAACTTTGTAGCTGAGCATTGTGTTAGTCAGTAAGTTATCCCATAGTGTTAATAACAATTAATATTAATATCGTTGTGTGTGTAAATTGTCATAATATAATAGTGTCAGTGCTTACTACTTAGAATGTAAAGAATAATATAATTATTGCAGTTTAGGTTCTTGAATTGTTTGATTGCTTCATTGTTGGTTTGAGTCTAGCTGTTACAGGTTAGCTCATAAGCGAGGGGAAAAAGGAGATGTCTGGGTCGAGCCCAGGGCTGGCGGAGCTGGTGGTCCAGATCCGTCAGGCCCAGGACCTGCTGGCGTCCCTGCTGCGGCAGGGTGAGGAAAGGTTTGGTAAGGAGTTCCTTGCCAAACAGACCGACCAACCGAAATCACCCCGACCCCGGAAGGAGCGAAGGGGGAAAAAAGGAGAAGCTGTCACCGAGCGTCCCCTGACGAGGGCCCAGAAGAAGGCTGCATCTGTCCCGCCGGTAGGTATGAGCGGGGAAATTAAAACTAAAAACAAGTTTTCTGTTTTGACAGAAGAATCCTCCGGAGACGAGGAGAGACCAGGCTCCCTGCCAGACCTGACTGCAGCAGCCCACAAGGCAGGAGGGGACTTCCCTGCCCTTGCCCCTTCTCTGGCTCGGCCCCAGCACGCTGCAGAGGCAGGAACGGCTGCCACCACAGAGAGGAGGCCTCCACCTGTCCTCATCAAGAAGATGGCTGACTATCAGCGCTTCCGAAAGGCAGCCCCCCGATTCCTTCTGGAATCGGTCAGGGTCACGTCTGGGGGTCCCAGATCCGGCTCTCCTGTGACTCGAGGAAGGTCTACATGGCCTGCACCAGACTTCTGACAGAGCAAGGAGTAGGGTATTACTCCTTCAAGCCCTCGTGGGAGGTTTCTAGGGAAAGGTATGTCATGAAATACCTCCCCATTGAGACCGACCCGAGAGACATTGAGGAGGACCTTAAGGCTCAAGGGCTCGAAACGAAGGTCAAGCAATTGACTACCCTGCGACCTCGGTATCAAGGTGGCAGGTCAGGTTTGAGGAACCTACCAATTTTTGAGTTTTCCTTGGAGGGCAATGTGCCCCCAAGCATAAAGCGTGTATTAGGATTAGCCGTAACGGTAGAGAAAGCCCGCCGTCCCTCAGGCCCGGTCCAATGTTACAGGTGCCAGCAGTTGGGCCACACGCAGCGTTGGTGCAGCTTGGAACAGCTGTGCGTGAAGTGTGCTGGGAAGCACGCCCATGGTGAGTGCCCGAAGGCTCGGGAGGATCCCGCCAAGTGTGCTAACTGTGGCGGAGCACACCCAGCCAGCTACAGGGGGTGTCAGGCCTTCAAGGAGGCCAAGCTGAGGCAGGCACCGAGAGTCCCCAAGGCACGCCCACCGAAGTTTGTCCCAGCACCACCACCCCCGGCACTGACGAGGACCTTCAGCCAGGCTCTGGGAGCCTCCACGTCCTCCCAGGTTCCACCCCCCCACCTGGGAGGGAAGCAGCGAAGCAGGCCATCATGGACCTGTTGGAAGAGCATGGTTTCATAACCATGCTCCACAACATGATGACAGGGAAAGGGTTATCACCAGATGATGACTCCACGTAAGCATAAATGGGATAATCTGGTTGTTCTATTTTTAAATGTCCGTGGTCTTTGCAGGTCGAAGGAAGAGCTAGCTGACCTGCTTTCGGATCACAGGCCGGATTTGGTACTACTCTGCGAGACTTTTCTGAAAGAAGGTCAGAGGTTTAGTATCAAAGGCTACGCAGTGGTTAGAAGCGACAGGGTCCAGGGACGGGGTGGAGGAACAGCCATTCTTGTGAGGACAGGACTGAAGTTCTCAACTCTCCCCTCTGCCCCTACATCTGTGATAGAAAATACCGGAGTCGTCCTGCAGCTGGAACAGCATCACCTATATGTGTACTCCGTTATAAACCTCCTGGCATCAGGTTACCCAGCGAGGATTTGCACAGTTTATTTGATGTAAATAACATGACCTATAATTCTCCGAGGCCAACACTAGTGGCTGGTGACCTCAATGCGAAGCATGTCTCCTGGGGGTGTCGTGTGGGGAATCCTGCTGGCAGGAAACTCCTCAGCTTTGCTCTCAGCGAGGGATGTGACGTTCTTGCTCCAGATGAGCCAACTCACTACTCTGAAGTTCGGAGCGGGGATGCTGGAGACATCTTGGATATTGCGGTTCTGAGGGGACTGGGATGGTCGTCCGAGTTGCAGGTGCTAGATGCCCTGAACTCTGATCACCGCCCTGTACTCTTGACGCTGCGGAGTCCGGATGTTCCATTTGATACCCGCACTGTTCGTAGGACGAACTGGGAACGGTTTCGGAAAGAGATGGAAAGTTTGATCACCATCCCCACTAGTCTTCAGACTCCGGAGGCTGTGGATAGGGAAGTGGTGAGGTTCACGTCATCTTTGACGCAAGCCTTAAAGGTGAGCAGTCATGAGATTGTCAGGAACATTTACCCCGATCCCTTGCCACAATACCTCCGGGTCAAGGTCAAGGAGAAGAACTCATTGAAGCGCCTGTTTCAGAGAACCAGACGTCCAGATATCAAGAAGAACTAAACTGGTGCACAAAGCAGCTGAGGGCCGAGATTGCTGACTACAGAGAGAGACGATGGCTCAGCAAGCTACAGCTAGAAGGAGACAAGAGCAATCCTGAGGTCTGGAGGATTGCCAAGGCATTGAAGGCCTCTCGCTCTAGGCCTGAGTCTCTAGAGGACAGTTCGGGAGTTGCGTTATGGAGGGAGGAGGACAAGGCTCAGGAATTCTTGGAATGCCTGAGCCAAGTCTTCCGGGCACACCCTAGAACTCTTGAAGATGACATTGCAGAGATGAGTATCACTCAATATGTCCAACGACCCTCTGAGTCTGTTTTCGTGACGCCACAGGAGGTCTGGGAGGTAATTGTAAGTATGCCGAAAAGGAAGGCTCCAGGGGGAGACCGAGTGACTTCTGACGTCATGAAGGCACTCCCCTGGAAGGCTGTCCTGAACTTGACTGCGCTGTTCAATGCTTGCTTGCGACTAGCACACTTTCCAGATTGTTGGAAAGAAGCAATCGTAATCATGCTGAAAAAACCAGGCAAGAGTGGTCGGCATGCTGCCAACTACCGTCCAATTAGCCTATTGTCGGTTATCGGAAAGGCCTTGGAGAAGTTGATAAGACTTAAGGTTAATGACTCTCTTTGCTTTCAGGATATCCAGTTTGGATTTAGAAAAGGCCACTCAACAAGTCACCAGTTAAGGAGGTTCACGGACTTCGTCAGGGGTGGAATTCAGCACTGGACAAGGCGCGGCCTACTAACTGCTGCGGTCTTCGTGGACTTGGAGAAAGCGTTTGACTCTGTTTGGCATGCTGGGCTCCTCTACAAGTTAGCGGAGGCGAAACTGCCGGTATGGTTTGTTAAAATAGTCAAATCATATCTGACTGGCAGGCGCTTTAGGGTTCAGGTTGGGGGAAATTCAGTGATTGTCGAACACTGGGAAGAGGTGTGCCTCAAGGGAGCGTTCTCGGCCCCTTGTTGTTTAACTTGTATGTAAATGACTTCCCAGTCCCGAGAACTACTGTTAAGGTGGTTGCGATGACTGGGATGTTTGCTGACGACACAGTCGTTGCCATGCGTTCTAGTGTGCGTAAGCCCCTGTTCCGTCAACTCAACGGCTTTCTAAGTGAAGTTGATGAATACTACCGGGTGTGGAGGATCAAGGCAAACCCAACCAAGAGTTCATGCGTTGTCTTCTCAAGGCGACGCCCAATGGGTGGATGGCCAGCAGTTAAGCTTGGTGGCGTCCAAGTCCCACAGGTAAAACATGTCAAGTATTGGGAATAGTTTTTGATCTTCTTTAAGTTTCAGGCCCCACTTGCAGGACAGAAAACGTCAAGGAAAGGCGCTGTTAGGTATGCTTCGCCCGCTGATCGGGCCTAAGGGAGTGTCCCTGGCTGCTAAGGTGTGCCTTTATAAAACTCTTATCAGGGCGGTGATGACTTACGGGTCATCGGCCTGGTTTGAGGCTTCTAAACTTCTAGAGGTCTCCTCCAAAGTGTTCAGAACAGGGCAACCCGGATAATGACGGGAGCACCGAGGTATGTTCGGAACAGGGATCTCCATAGGGACCTGGGGCTGGAGCATATCGACAGTTTCATCTGGAGACTTGCCAGCAGAGAGGACAACAAGCTACAGGGAAGTGAAAATGTCCTAGTACGGAACCTGAAAAGGAGAACCACCCACCTCCAGATAATGGATAAGTAGCACTACTATTGCTGTAATCTCTCTCTAGGAGCATAAGCTAAATTTTAGACACGCAATGCTTTTATGAAATTGTATTATCCTGTCCGGGATGCTGGATGAACTGCTGGCGGTTCACCCACGGACATTAAAAGTATAAATCCATGTTGTGTTATAAAATGAAAAATCTATTTATGTAATTATTAATTATTTATTTATTTTTTTTAATTATTTATAAATTTAGAATAAGATAGATCTGTGTTCAAAACACACATTTTGTTATAAATCAGCTTTATTTTAATTGTTATTTTGATATATTAATTTATAAATGTCTTCCCCCTGTAAGGGCAATCACCTCGAAGAGGTATTAGGATAACGTATGGTCTTAAGATTATACCTAACTGCATATATCCATTAGTTATCTCCTACACTGTACTGTAGGATGCAGATGTTCTTGGTGGCCGCAGTTGTGTGAATGCAGAGTTGACCAATGCATTTTTGAATGCAGTTTGCAATTCTTAACTCTGCTCCCGGCTGCGTGCTTATCGCTAGATGGATTGGGTGAGCTTTTACTACACTCCCATAAGGTATTCACCTCATAGAGGTGTTATAGTGGGTATGTTCTTAAGACTGTACTTAGTAGTCATTGCTGTCTCCCATATTGAGCTTGGATGCAGCTGTTCTCGGTGGCCGCAGTCATGGAATCCGGGGTTGACAAATGCATTTTTGAATGCAGATTCTTGCAATTCCTAACCCTGCTTCCGGACTGCGTGCTTATCGATGGATGGATTGTGGGCTCGTTAATGTATTCATTAAAATGTATACACCCTCAAAGGGTAATCACCTCAAAGAGGTGATAGAACTATTAGTTATCTTATTGTTATTATAATTATTATCGTTACCTAGATTATTATATTATTATCTTTACGTGCCCCAGGAGCCCGAGGGTGCTGCTTTTCCTTGGGGCCGCAGTTATGAACGCAGTGTTGATCAAATGCATTTATGAATGCAGTCTTGCAATTTCTAACTCTGCTTTCGTGCTGTGTGCTTTATGATGAGCAGACCGTGAAATGGGCTCCATGTGATTAATTAATTAATTATTATTAATTTATGCTTGTTGTTTTATTTTATTATTATTAATACTTCATGTATTAAGGCCCCATGGAGCCCGAGGGTGCCGCTTGTTCGTTGGGACCGCAGTTATGGGGGCAGGGTTGATCAAATGCATTTATGAATGCAGTCTTGCAATTCCTAACTCTGCTTTCGTGCTGTGTGCCTGATGATGAGGGACTGTGGAATGGGCTCCATGTGATTCAGCAAATTAATTATTATTATTAATAATACTTTCATGTATGTTTTTTTTTTTTTTTTGGTCACTGGTCAAAGGTTCACACTAGCCAAGTAAATTCTACTTTATAATACAAGGGACAAGTAAAAGCGCCAGTTTAGCTTGTATCCCGCCAAGTTAACAAATTTAGGAATGAAGTGGAAAAGGCCTAGATCCTGTCCACTAATTTGGCATGCACCTTCTGTGCATGGCTAGCTGACCCTTGACCTTGACCATTTCCTTTCTAATACACATTCCCTTGGAACCGCCGACGGTGAGTGTACCTGGCCGTCCGCTACCTGGTGTCCCTGCCCTTCCTGCCACCTGCCTGAGTTAACCTTTGAGGTACCACAGGCAATCAGCTAATGCCCATCTACATATTACTGACATTAATAACGTATTAATTATTTGTTTTTCCAAAATTGTTTTCTTTTCAAATTTATATTTAGGGACTGATTCACCCTTTGGATTGACCGGGTTCGTAACCCATTTCAATTAATTATAGTTTTCCTTCAGGTGTCACACACCCCACATTTTAAATTTGGGACAGAGTCATTGTTTACTAATTTTTTAATACAATTTTTAAAGTTAATTAACTATTAGAAAAGTTTTGTAAGAATTATATTATTATTATCATTGTCACTGGTATATTTTTTGAAATTGAAAAATTATATTATTTTTTTATTAGGTTTTCTATCTTAGTTCTTTTTATAAAATTCATTCGTTCCAAGTTTGTTTTTTAAAATTTTTTTCAGGTTAGATTTAAAAAAATAAAAATTATTATTATTTTATTTAATATAATAAATGTATTTCAACCTTGTTAAATTGGCTCGTAGAAGTTTTAATAACGAAAAGTTTGGAAGAAGTTTGATTTTTTTCCTAGAAAATTGTTTAAAAACACTATTTAAAAGTTGAAATTTGAATTCTTGTAAAATATTAATATTTTTTAATTATTATATTTATACATGTATTTTTCCTTACCATAAAAGGAAAAAAATTAGTTTTTAACGTTAAACTTTCAAGTAAAATGTTTTAATAGTTTTTATAATATTAATATTATATTTAATTAGCAGCAATAACATTCAACTGAAGAAAAAACATGAACATAAGAAACCGAAGAGAACAATATACAAAACCTACAACTTGAAGATGTTTCTACGAGAAGAAGTTGGATTCCAGTGTCAACATCTCTTAATAATCAAGAGGGACTGTGCAACCTCTACCCCTGTTGGCATGAAGATGAAGGCGGCTTTTCGGAGTAAACAACCGAGAGTATCATTTAAATATCCAGCAATATCCGTAACAGAAAATAGTAAACAACAACAACAACACCCAACCACCACAAAAATCAAAAATAGAAAGGGAACAGGAGTTCACTGTAAAGTGAGGCTAATGTTTTCTGCCAAATATCATTTAACACAGAGGGACTGTGCAACCTCTATACCTATTGGCAGAACGCAAAGGCTTTTTGCTGAGCAGCGGGCAACTGGGACCTTACGCTTGGACCTGTAACTCTACTCCCATTGGTCAACATCGCATCGAATCATATTCCTTTCCCCGGACAACCCATAGAAAAAATATAACTTTAATTATATATATATATAGGTGTGTTCTCTAATCGGGGTTCGGTCAATTTTCCAGGATAAGAAATCAAACTCTCGTTGCCAACGTTTCGGTTTTATTTAAAACCTTTTTCATAGACAGAAGTAAGCATTTTTTAACTAAGAAAATTAAATTTACATTATTTTTATTATTATATTATTTTATTTATTATTTTATTTATTAAATAATGTAAATTTCATTTCCTTAGGTAAAAAATTCTTACTTCTGCCTATGAAAAAGGTTTTAAATAAAACCGAAACGTTGGCAACGAGAGTTTGATTTTTTATCCTAGAAAATTGACCGAACCCCGATTAGAAAACACATCTATTCTATCAAACAGTCGATATATTATTGAATCTGTTATATATATATATATATATATATATATATATATATAAATATTTCACATAAACATGTGAAATAACAATCAATGATCAAACCACAATAAGAAAATGGGAAAACAAGACTAAGATCTTTCAACCGTAACAAGCGGTCTTCGTCAGAGTCATTGTGGTTTGATCATTATATATATATATATATATATATATATATAGTATATACATAAAAGTTAAATGTTAAAATATTTAGTAAGAAAAAAATACGGGAGTAAAAGAGTGAAAGAATGCAAAGTGAATGTGTAAAAGAGAGTTGTGATGGGTTGAGTGAGGGAGTTCTTTCAGTCAGACCATCTTTTCTTCAAGATGAAGAATGAGGACTTCCAAAGTTTCTCCTTTCTACTTTTGATATAGTTCTAATCCTGTGAGAGCAAGCACGTAGTTATTTTCTCATTTTTTATTACTTTATTGCTTTTTCTTTTTTCAACATTTTTTTTTTATAAAAATTTGAGCTAGCAAATTGAAGAAACATTTGTGATAATAATTTTTGTTGTATAACATCATATGTATTGTTAGTACTTATTTTGAAAACTAAGAGCGTTGTTTTTGATGAACCTCAATAACTTTGGTAGTACATCTAAGTTTCAATGTTGTGATTTCCAGGTTATAATCTAAAAGAATCTTGTATTCCTTTTTAATTCTCAAGTTGAGCAGTGAATGGCTATACGTAGCAATGAGCTAGAAAGTTTCCATATAAATATGTTTGCGTGGGACATTTCGCGTTGTTTGTATTTATCGATGTAAATATTTTAAGGTTAACAAAATTTTCAGAAAATGCAAAATTAATTGCTATAATTTCTGTCCACCGGTCATAACCAAGGACGGATTGCTAGAACAAAGTAGAACAGAATACTTCATGTTTATATATTAATTATTTACGAACTTGATGTTTAAAGAGAGCTTTTATCATACACATCTAAATTATCTGTTTAGTGTTAAAAAAACATTTCCTGTAAAGTAGTTTCGATCGAAATATATCTAGCTCATCCTCTATTATTATTTGATTTATTTGTATTTATAATTTAATGATCAAACCACAATAAGAAATGGAAAAACAAGACTAAGATCTTTCAACCGTAACAAGCGGTCTTCGTCAGAGTCAAAAACCCAACTGAAAAACACATCTATCTGTTGGGTTTTTGACTCTGACGAAGACCGCTTGTTACGGTTGAAAGATCTTAGTCTTGTTTTCCCATTTTATAATGTGGTTTGATCATTGATTGTTTTTTGACGTGTTTATGTGAAATCTTTTTATTTATGTATTTATAATTTATGTATGTTATATAATTCATTTATTTATATAATAATGATCTGATATGATTATCGTATATTGTGTTTGATATAAACAGATCAATATTTGAAAAGTGTAGTTTAAAAAGCTGTAGCATATAAAAAAACAAAGAAAAAGGTGCAGTACCTCGTAGAAATGTTATTAAATGCCAAACATTAATTATTATGGATTGACATGATATTGAAGTCGATCATGATATTTAATTTATTTGAAATTTCTGCTTTTTTAGCTAAAACACACCTTCGTTTTTAGTATTTAGTATCTAATCAACTTCTTTACTACATTTTAATATGAATAAATTTGAAAATAGAGTGAATTATTGAGAGAATTCTGCTTTGAGGAATATTTTAGAGAAATTCAAATTTTCTAGAAATAATATAAGAATAATTTTTGAGAAACTATTGTGGAAATATAAAATCAAACTGTGCTGTGCACCTCTATCAATTTGACCGTCACAAAATAACCCAGTTCAATGGCGCTACCTTTGGACATAACTGCGCCGTTTTATTTGCCCCGTATTACCTTTGATTCAACCTTTGTATTCCTTTCAGCAAAAAAAAAATAATCAATGTTCAAAATAAATACTATTATATAAAATTCTATAGTCTTTTAAAGAATGATATTTTTGTTATTTTATTGTGTACATAATTAAAAAATATGTGTATAAATTATAATGTGAATAGTTAAAATTGTTATGAAAATGAATAAATTTAATGAAATAAATGTATAGTTTATGTGATTTTGTACGCATACACAACACACACACACACACACACACACACACACACACATATATATATATATATATATATATATATATATATATATATATATATAATTAAAAATATTATTTAAACAACACAAAACATAGGGCACTATGATAAGAATATATTATTACATATGTTCTTACCAAATTATACACATATTGAAAATGGAGGTGTAAAACAATTTTGATATTTGGTTACCTTTTGATATAAACATTTCTAAAGATCTTTAAGAAAGGTTTACAATAATCTGATAATAAAATCCAACCACTACATGTATAGAAAAAGTGAATGCTTTAACATGAATGCCTGTAATTATGTCTCTCAATGTAAACTTTCATTGAATTGACAGAATTTATTTAAGAGCAGAAGTGTTCAGGATATATTCATAATATATAGATAAATTATGTATTTATATGTATATTATGAACTGGACAAAGTTACGTAATAAAAGTTACGTGAAAAACGAAACTGAATTATTATGTATTCATTTATACCTGAAATGATAAAACAAAATGAAGAAATATTACTCATCATAAGAATGCAGTTTTAGGAGTTGAATAATTTTCCAAGGAATCCGACAGTTAATGGTTTTAAGGTGGGCTTGATTTGTATAAGTTGTGGTGTGCATGCACGGGCCTCATCTGGCATCGATGGGGCTGGCTCGAGAAGACGGGGGCTCGTTACGGTCTCTGAGTTGACATGTCTTGTTGGCATTAAATCTTCTTTCACTTTGATAAATGGGATCAAATGTGGCATTAGACATCACGGAACCCCTAGCACCACAGGGTGTTATAGATAGTCATATGAAGAATATGAGATGGAAACACCATGACGCCGAATATAGCACTTGCTGAGGTCAAGATACCCAGAAAAGTACAAAAAAAAATACAAAAGCATTTACAAGAACAAATGTAAAACTGTAAATCAAGGTGATAGCAACTATAATCCTCATAGTAGCTGATATTAAGGACTATCTTCTCAGAGGTCACTTTTTTTTTAACCGATCCCCTAGCGAGTGATAACGTCAGCCGTTTACTGGCTTTCTGTTTGATCGGTGATTCTACTGATTCCCATGTTGTAGATTCACAATTAATTTCTGAGAAGGTCATATTCACTCTTGTGCATGTGTGCTGTGTTTGGGGGCCACGGTAGCCCAGTGGTTAATGTACTCACCTTGAACTGGTATATCCGGGGTTCGATACCCACCTGGCCCTCGGATTATTTACGTAGGAGCTGAATCTGAGCACTTCGTCTCTTGGAAAGGACGTTATGAAATTGGTCCAAACCCATACTGTGTCAGGTACTCGTTAAAGGTGCCTACTATAAATACACTTCTGTTGGGCAAAATTTAGGACTCCGAATATAGCATAAACAGGTAATGTGGAACTCCCATTACTAAATTAGGTCCCAAATAATATTTTTCGTCCCTGAAACAGTACTAAATTGTGAAATCCTTAGTGTGGGCGTTAGAAAGCAAACAAACAATGTTTGCTGTTTAAGACTATCTTCTGTGAAATTTATTAATATTTACCTCCGACAAAATATATTCTAGTATTATTTGATCTGTTTTGGTTGTGTTGAACCTGTTCTCGAACATCTACTGTCAAGATACCAGTAACTTGTATCAAACTCGCATCTATCTTTTACACAGGACTGGCTATCAACTGTCATGTAGACATCGCTCACGTAATTCTTCATTAAATGTTAAAAAATGTTTCACTATTCTTCATAATAATAATAAAATACAGATTTTCTTTGAAATAAGAAGAAGACAATGTCGCTAACAGTGGCGATTTCTCAGGGAATGCAACACATGCATTGCATGCATAAAATTCATCTTTAAAGAAACCAAAATGTTCGAGACTAGAAATATTTAAAGGAGCCCCCTTTTTTTTATTCCACTACACGCTAAGGAACCATTTTCTATGATTGCGCTAAGCTTCCCAATGCAGGGGTTTACTCTTATCATTTCTGGTTAATGAAAATGGTCTTAATTGCCAAGAGAAACAAGAACGAAGTTTGCATACACTGCAACTCAGGCTTGCTGAGCTCCTCAAATACATACTGGAAAGTGATTTGCACACAGGTCTTCCGGAAATTTATAAACTCATGAATTTGGTTATGACTATTCCCATAACAACAGCAAGTGTTGAGAGATCGATTTCTGCCCTCAAAAGAATTAAAAGTTATTTACGAAGCTCCCAAAGTGAAGAGCGATTGTCTAATTTATCCCTCATTTCAATTGAAAGACATTTACTTAAAGATCTCATGGCAGATAGAGAGAAGTTTTATGGTTTTGTTATCGAAGAATTTTGCAAGAAGTTTTTATTCAAATTATGTATTGTGTATCTCTTTCTTTAATAAAAACATTTTTTGCCTATTTTTATTGTATTGGTTAATAAAAGTTAATGTTAAAAGTATTTCCAAATAAAACCTGATTCAAATCCCCATAAAATGTTTTTAATACATCATTATCCTTTTGTGCAACATGAAAAGACTGAACATGAGAATTAGACGGATATTTCTCTGTATTTCTTTTATTCTTTGAAAATTGCATGCCTAAAGAAAAAGGTCAGGAGTCGCCACTGGTCGCTAAGTATACTTATATTCTGAGTATGGTGATGTGATTGTTGATAAAGTGAAAAGCATTATATAAGTGGTACCTCCCAACTAATATATGGTACTTGTGTCAGGCTTTTTGGGGAGCACAATTTATACATATATATATATAAACTATACTGATACAAAGAACACACAGAAATGAAACAGAAAGTCACTATTATATCTCAATGTCCTCGTCATCAGGAAGATAGAAACGAAGTACCCTTGATTATACGTAGAAGAATAATGAGAAATAAAGAAAAAGGAGGGGGCCGGAGTAGTTGATCCAAGGTTCGATACTCAATCTGACCCTCGATTTATCATGCAGGAGGAGAGTAAAATCTGAAGAAATCGTCCCTCAAAAAAATGACCCATGTTGGTCTTGAGCCTGCACGCCGTCACACACTTGTTAAAGATCCAAACTCCAAAGACACTTCAATTAGGCAATATTTACAGCTCCCAATGTTGAATATTTATTGTGTGGTATAACAAAGGGCCTAGGTGTCCTCCCCCACTGCAACCTAACCAAGCTAAAGAAAGAGGGAAAAAAATAAAGTGAAAGATAGTGTATTCGTGAGATGCTAAAAGAGTAAGAGAGAGTGAGGATAGAGTAAGAGTGTTAGTGTGAGAGAGAGAGTTTTTATTTATTTTTTAGTGTGGATAGTACACAGAGAAAAGAAGTAACTGCAAATTTAAAAAAAAAACAATCCTCATAAACAGGTTTTATCAACTGAATAACTTGTTTTGTGACGTAGTGCTCTCGTTGAATTAAACTTATACTTATAAAATAAAGTGCTTTACTGACCTTGCATATATCGGCACTATAGAAATAACCAAATTACATTCAATTTAAATTGTAGTGGTCTCGGTTTCTACTAGGTCAATAGCAGTAGCCTCTTGACTGTACTATTGTGTTTGAATCCCACTAATCAACGAATTTCTTTTTCAAATCTTTAAATACTTATCAAAAACTTTTAAGTGGATTACTTTCTAGATTATCTAAATATCTTTATAGATATCTTTATATCTTTCTACTTTATTTCTAAATATTTAATAGTTATAACTAATAAATACAAAATGAGGGTTACATTCAACTTCGCTATAAGTAAACATATTATCACACTCGATTACAGCGGACTGTTTTTTTTTTTCTTTAAACGTAGCAATATATACAACATTTATTTACATGAATGTATCATATTTGTATACAAGCAACTTTTATTTACTTTAAGCTATAACGATTTCATTAATTATAAGAACCCTGAAATCATTGGTCAATCTGAAATGTTAATAAAATTATTATACTAATGGCCTGAATGATATCAGACTTGTATGCTCCGCGCACATACTTCTCATACTGTTCATCCTATAGTTTTTGCTCAATTCAACAGTATTAACACTAAATGTTAATTACTTGACTTTTTTAAGTTCATATTTCAACGACAAATTGATAGATCGTCTTTAATTTACGATGATATCAACAGGATCTATCGGATATCTGCGTTCAGACAATTTCAGTTGTATAGTCTATTTATATGGCTATAACAACATAAGATCTACGTATGGTATATCTTTTAACGACGTAAGATTAAAATAACATGAAAACTAGTTTAGCAAAGATACAATACATGCTTCCAAAAAATATAAACTTCGTTTTGTAGAAAATTACGTTACGTTTTATATAAAATTAACAGTAAGGCTATAATATCGTTTATAATAAAAATTATAACATGGAAATAGCCTATTATAATTGAAAGTAATAAATGAAAGACTGGAAGTTAAGGAGGTATACGTGTCAGTACTAAGAAGACAGAAACAAGGAGTGTTTAATGAAAGTGATCCTTACGAGGAGTTTGAAGAAAGAAGTATTCAGTAAATTGGCTTAAAATTAAAATGGTCTTTAAAAATTTACATAAGATTGTAGTTTTTTTCAGATAATGTGTCTGATGCTAATGACATAGACGAATCTAAATGACTTAATTAGATCTTTGTATTAATGATCATATTATAAATTTTCTTAAATGTTTTACATTGCTCAGTAAATAGGAGCTATAAGTTACTGCATCCTGTATCTTTTTCAGCAAATTTTAAACAAAATCATAGATACTTGAATGATCTATTCTGAAAAAGCATCATCTACCCTCCCACTCCTTCTCCTGGTAACCCTCATTACAACCTCTTCCTCTGTCTGCCTTCATACTATAAAAAAACATCTCATTCACTATACTACAATAATTTTGTTCTATAATTAATTTCTAGAAATAAATGACTTTTATTTTTTATAAACCTGAAAAACAATACTGCTGTTTAACAGTATGGGCAATTGCATTGCTGTTAGTTACTCTTCTTGAATAAGAATGCTCTGATGCAATGATGTAAAAGTTCATAGTTAGACAAGCTATGAACCATACAGTAAATGTGGAGTTGATTAAACTTTCAAAATATATAGAAAGTTCCATCAACAAGGATGAGTTAAATGTTAAAATATCATTAGAAATCAATGAAAAACTATCACTCTTATGTCAAATGATACTGTAATTATTAATTTTCTTGATGTTAAATCACTTTTTTGCTTATTTAAAGATATATTTGAAATAAGACAATATATTTTTTATGGGAGTTTATGCAAAAAACTATTTTTATTACCAATAGTATCTCCAATATTAAATTTTTTCGTAAGTTTACTTATAAATGAGCATACAAAAGACTGTTTAAACTAACTGAACTAAAAAATTGAACTAAATTTCATTATTAACTTTTATTATTATAATCTATATTTAATGCTTAAAATATGGAGTAGCCTATACTCAACTTTGCTATAAGTGAAAATGATATCAATTTGATATCATGGACAAGTATCAATCATGATACTTGATACTCAAATAAGTTTTAGTATTATTTTATTGTAGGTCTACCGTAAGTTTAGAATGAATCATTGAATAATTTTACCTGTTACTGTTGTGTTGGTATCAAGCTTATCAGTCATGAATTATGAAACCCTAGTAATCAGATCAAAGATTTGATTATCTATCTTCACAAAGCTATATTCAACAGGTAGCCGAGAGTTATTTATTTATAACTTAGGGATTTTTCTATGTTAGAAAAATTGTTGGAGCTGATATTGTTTCTTTCCCTCTCTGAAAAGTATTTTCTTCCTTATAAAGATCTTTATTTAATAAAACCTTACCATGTTACTGCAAAGAGAACTTAATAATAGTACTTTTTTCTACTAAGGCAATGTTCAATACAAAAATTTAAATTTATTGATTCAAAAGGAGAAGTGCCATAAAATTAATAGCAATTTTGTCAGAATTTGTATTCTAGAATGATATAAGTTTTATTTTTCAAAAACCTGAAAAAGAATACTGTTCTTTGAATTTTATCAATAAAACATTTTTATGTGGTCAATTCATGCATAATGCCTAATACTGATAAAGTCCCACATAGCGACTAACTGCAAAAGTGAGTAAAGAAGGAGCAGAACAGAAAAATATCAACGAGAAAATGTGTGTGTGAGAGAGAAAAGAATATTACGATGACGTTTTTTCATTCTTCTAATTATTTTTTTTGTTGAATCTGACTATAAAACTCAAACCAAGTTGATACGGCTTTAGTATTCATACGAGAATGGTATATACTATGTTTGAGGAAATACAAATTTAATAACTGAAAATGGTTGTTGAGCAAAGTCATATCTTGAAATAGAAATGAGCAATTCGAAAAAGAGATTAAAACTTGCTTGAATATTCTAAATGGAATACAAAATAATGAAGCACGTCATTAAAGTTTGTAATGAATAGAGCAAACCAGTTCAATGAGGTAAAGATAAACGGCGAAATTAATCATTTCTTTTTTTTGATTGACAAGGCTAACATTCCATATATTATACTGTATTCGATATTAAATTATTAAAACCATCAGAAAATGGAATATCAGCAATTTTGTAATGAATCAATTCTTACAAAAGACTAAAAAACGAGACCAGTTGTTTTATATAGTACTAGACTACGTGTGAACCTTTGTGACTCTCAGAAATAATAACAATAGCTATTGAAATAAATTCACTGAACATGATTGACAAGGATAATTGTTATTTCTTGTTATTAAGGCACGGGTACAGATTCTTATATAGCCCAAGCTTTTGATATAGTATTCTTAATATGATTCAAGTTATACACACAGTAAATATATTTAGCAAAATAAAAATAATTTAAAAGTAAAAAAAATCATTTATTTTATCATATAAACCATCAATTCAAGTTATATACACAATGAAATATATTTAAAACAAACAAAACTCGTAAATTGAGATATTCAATTTATTTACCCAACATAAAACAACATTAATGAAAAGAATGTGTCTTTATAATTTACCTTGTAACATTCGTATTTTATCTGACATTTGTGTTCAAGTTTGTTTCTAAAATTATTCATTTTTAACCTCTAATGTAAAAGTTGATTGTATATTTGTTACATTTATGTATAACACATTTGCACTACTGTTTTAGGGACAGAAACTGTAGCTCATTTATTATGTGGCACTCATTTTAGTAATCCCTGTTGATTCTACAGTGGGAGTCCCAAATATTGCCTAACTCAAGTGTTTTTAGAGTAGGGATCTTTAATGGGTACCTGACATTAAAGGCTCGGGACCGACGGCTTAACGTCCTCTCTGAGGGACAGCATACTCAGATTTATTCACCTTTCGCGCGAATAAATCGAGGACCATATGAGGATGGAATCCCGGACCCATCAGTTCAGAGGCGAATATGTTAACTACTGAGGAAACCAGGTCCCTCCAAATCATTTTATATAGGGAAGCGGCAAAGATTGAAAACGTGAAGGCTGCCCCGTTTTACAGGAATGCCATACTTCTCGGTATCTTCAAAAAAAGAGCAATGCACTCCTCCACTTATGTAATACTATCAAATAACCACACTTTTCAGATATTAAAGAAGACGCTACACAATGGACTTAAAGACGTATAATCAACAAAGGATCATGTAGAAAAGAAAGTCCTTTGGACTAGAGGCACAACCCTTAGAAAAGACCCTGCAAATAAAGCCAATTTGCAAATAATTAGACAAAGTGATTAAAAAGTAAACAGTATATTAAACGTATACTGTATAACTATACTATATATTACACTAAAATTATGACCTGAGTAGTTTACTTAGTTTCAATGAGCAATAATAAAGTAAAATAGAACCTTAGATAAGTATACAAGGAGGACAAATGCCTTCCCATTGAAGACATTTGTTCAATGCCTTGAGACTCAATACTGCCTTGAAAACCTCAAGACTTAGGGTTTTCAATGTTTTTGAATAGCCCATCAATTTAAGTGTCACTAAAGTAACATTAATGGCAGTAAATGTTGGTATTTTCATTTAAAAAACAAAAACCACTAAAGCGATATAAATATTTAATTTAATAATATTGCTTATTGAAATATAGAGAGAGTTAGAGAAACACAAAATTCACTACATTTTTTATATACCATGACGTTGAAACTTGTTCGACGATAGCTTGAAAAAGAAATTATTTCACTTTATATTAATTGTTTTGAATATTACCTTCTATATATGACAATAGTTAAATGATATAAAAAACTTTGCAGTTAGGAATGATCATAATTATAGTATTAAGCATGTTTATCTATTAAAGAAAAGTTGGAATAACTAAATATGCTTTTTACAAAAATCAAGTAATTATAAAATTAGTCAGTTATTGATTAAATCGACTGTTTTTAACGTTTTGTTTAACGTACGTTAAGTACTTATTTCTGGAGTAATCAAAAGTTTTTGTTAGCGTCTATTAAACGAAAGAACAATTAGAAATAATGGTAAATAAAATTAACAACTCTGAAGACTGATTATTTTTACCTTAATTCAGTTGTTACTTTCATTAAGTCTTTAGTTAGCCAACTAGGATTGAATTCATTCTTATTTATCGTATTAATTTTACGGGCTGAGATTTAAAGAAGTCTTAGGACCTGAATGTAATTAGGTCGCTCGCTTTCGAGCGTACCAGATGTTAGATATAGGGGAAAACTTGTAATGGACTTGGAAAACAACTCGGTCAGCTATGTAAATTAAGCGTCGATTCAAGGCAAGTTTGCTTTCTACTGGTGTTTATTCTCTCTGGGAGCAGATTTAAACACTAGTCTAATGAGTTTCATAAGGATATGGGAGCTATGCGATGCTGTAAACCACTTGACGACGGTATCTAAAACAGAGTCAGCATTCAACAATATAAATTCACTCATCTAATGACATTCCTCCAAAAAAATCATCGGATTCTCATTTTTGAAAATCTTGTTAAAACAATTTACCAAAATAATAATATATTTAAAAAAAATAATTGTTATTAAACACAGTATTCTCATAAATATACTTCACTATTAACACTACAATTCAATTTAAAATTATTTCTTCAACATACTGCGGTACAGTATGTTTTACATACTGTAAAAAATCAAGCCCGACCCTACCCAGGTCCGTGGGTATCAAGTCCCGACCCTACCCAGGCCCCTGGGTTATTGTCTATTAAAATATAAATAAAAAAGATATTAATATTTCTATTATTTATATCTTTAATATATGGAAATTTTTATCGGACTTATACCGATTGTCCAAAGTTGTTGACAATACAATTAACTTACCTTTTGAAGTTAAAAAAAAAAAAAAATGGATATAAATAATGGATATCCATTAATATCCATTACTGAATATTAAAAAGTCTCCAAACAAAAAAAGTTTTTTTATTAAAATCACGCGTTTTAAACACTTCGTGTTCATCGTCACATAAACTTTCACAATACAGAATGAAGAAAATACAGCCAATATGGAGTTCATGCTAGTAGTTTATAATAAAAACTGAACTGCAAATGTAGACTCAAACTGGATTTGTTTACTATATTCTTATTAAAATTTCAGAGTTCAATAATATATGCAATTCTTAGACACTTCTAATTATATTCCTTGAAATTATGAATTCGTCCTTATTTATTTCTACTGTTCTAAGTCTGTGTTAGAACATAAATTCGCTGCATGATTAAAAAAAAACTGAAATTGTATACTCGAGAAATTGTGGCTTTAATCTACTTTATAAAATGATTCGCTTTAAATTAATTAGTCTCAATAAACAACATTAATATTTCAGATTTCAAAAAGTTATTCAAAATGATAATATTAAATATATATGAAAAATAAGAATAAAGAAAATTACTTTTAATGAAATGTTAACGATTTTGATGTAAGGTTGTAGTGCTTGAAAATATTCAAGTTTCTAAAAGATTGACAAAGTAAATTATTTTGACCAAGTTCGTCTTTTGCGGTGTTTAAGATCAAAGGAAGTGTATACTTCAAAGGTTTTCCACTTCCTCTACTCTGCCTTAAGGCAGAGGATGACGGGATCACAGTTTTCTTCATCAAGAGAAAAAACCGATGCGAAAATTAAAGAAAAAATACTCAAATACATTTCTGTGAATAAAGTTATATTTTGTTGTCACCAAAACAATATTAAAAGATAAGACTTTAGATTTTTGGAAAACCACATATAGAACAAGCTTTGACTTAGGTCTTTTGTTTTGTTATTTACTATTTTACAAATTTTTAATACATTTTTAATTCTAATTTCTGCTAAAATCATAATTTTTTTTATTTTTATTTTCATTTTCAAATTTTTATGAATTCATGTTAATCGTTGCGGAAGTAATCCAGTAACCAGTGTGAACGGATATCTACAGGAGCAAACATTATTTTTTCATAGAACACCACTATATGTTTAATTGGTCGTTGATAAATATGTAGCCACTTTTTCCATTATTTCTGTTTTTAAAAATGAATAGGTTTATCAATATTAGCCAGATTATAATCAATAATCAAGTGATTGATAAACTTAGTACTGATTAATTAGTTGTGCAATCCGTAATTGTGTGGTATTTACTCATTCTGAGGTAAAATGGATAAACAAAACAAAAGTCTCCACAACACTTTGTGTTCATCATCAAGAAGAAACTATAATACAAATTATATCTAATTTTGTAACTGTTTAGATATAATTTGTATTATAGTGTCTTCCTGATGATGAATACAAAGTGTTCGAAACGCGTTGTTGTTGTTGAATAAAACTTCATTTGTGTGGAGTCTTTTGTTTGTTTATCCATTTTACCTCAGAATAAGTACTGATTTTTATCAATATAGGTTGTTATTAGCCTGATGTGTAGTCAACCTCCATCTAAAATTTAAGGAACAAGAAACACATAGGGTTTAAAATCAAACCTACATTTACGTTGCCAAAGAACAACTTTAACGTTATGTCACCAACAGATCTTGAATTATGTTTACTAGGAGTAAAAGTTTCAAAGAGGTTACGTAACATTGTAAATTCTACAACTATTATATACCATTCGCGTGTCCTGAATAATTTCATTACGTTTCTGGCAGTTTAAGTTCATTATAAATGTTGTGGAGCATCATTTTATATTCCCAGTTTTAGGATATGTTGCTATAAGATGTTTTGATTTATCAGGAATGAGTAGTTGTCCTGAACTTGTTTTTCTCATAAGCACTGAAATACATTCATCTTATGAGCAACTATTATATGAGTAATGAGTAGCTTCAACAACACAATTTTGCAAAAAAAAAAAAGTAGCATGTCGTAGTGATGCCTGAAAATAGCTCGGAGTGAGCATACTTACCAACCTCTGCATTTATGGAACTAAGAAATCACAACAACAGACTGTATTTTGTTGTTCAATTTAGTAGTTAAGAGACCTACTCATAAATGTTGGCAATTTATTTGAAATGCGCTGCTAAAGGACTGAGAGACTGGGGATAGTTCATGTTAGCTAAGGCTAGCGTGAAGACAGAGACAGATAAGAGCGATTGTCGCAGTTAGTAGAATGACAAGGTCTTTACGTTGTAACTGACATCTCTCTTCCTCTCTCTTTAGTTGCCACTTTCTGAAATTATTTAATGATACCAGGCTACTTGAAAGCTCTTAATTTAGTCTATTTAATATTTGAGAAAATTTATTGGAGGAGTTTTAAGTGTAGAAGTAATCTTATACAGAAATATACACTAATCATAAACCACACATAGAATATAGAGCATACATAAAGCATACATAAAATATAGAGCAATCGTATACTACACATAAAATATAGAGTAATCATATACCACACATAAAATATAGAGTAATCATATAACACATATAAAATATAGAGTAATCATATAAGACACATAAAATATAGAGAATCATATAACACACATAAAATATAGAGTAATCATAAACCACAAATAAAATATAGAGTAATAATATACCACACATAAAATATATAGTAATCATATACCACGCATAAAATATAGAGTAATCAAATAACACACATAAAATATAGAGTAATCATAAACCACACATACAATATAGAGTAATCATATACCACACATAAAATATAGAGTAATCATATACCACACATAAAATATAGAGTGATTATAAACATAAAATATAGAGAAATCATAAACCACACATAAAATATAGAGTAATCATATACCACACATAATCTGCACATAAAATTTGCAACGCAAGTAAAAGCTCTATGATGTCATAACTATTTAACATAGATCACAATAAAACCTGCAATTATAATTATGATGCTGAATATATTTACAAATACTCCTAATTTTAATGTAAAAAATGTGAAAATAGCAAACACCTCAATAAAGTGACTTGATGAAAAATAATTAGTATGATTTTCGAAATCACCACTCCAGCTAACAAACCTTGGGCACTAAAAAATGTGTTGAACCGTGAAATATGTCACTGGTGATAGAATCACATAAATAGCAGAATATAAAGAGAGGCACTCGGCTGAAATTTTTGAGAGCACCTTGGTTACCTATTGCTAATAACAAGATTGGTGTCATAAAAAGCAAAGCACCCTTGATACTAGATTGTTGAAAGTAATCTCATCTCAGTAAGTAAACAATCTGGAATAAATGCAAACAATTTCAAGAGCATAACTTCCTTTACTGCCTATGTCAGCCTTCACTCAAACTTCTAATTATTTCCATCATTAAACATACATCACTTTTTAATCAGTTTAAGATTATAATAAACTTTTATTTTACAATGTTTAGAAACTAAATGCTGCATTCTTAAAAAACAAAAAAATACATATATAATCTTAACAAGGTTTTCTAAAAAAACACGTGAATAGAATCAAAATATCGACCATACAGAGAAATGCAGAAATGGGAGTAAGATTTTTCAATGACAGCCAGGTATTTTGCTTTAGAGGTCTTATTTTCAATTCAGAAATTCTAAATGTGCCTTAGACCTTTATATACAATTGTAAAAAGAACTAATATTGTTTGAACCGCTAAAGTTGTTTTAAGTTACATCGATATTAAATTTATATTTCACTAGATATAGTTTTAGTTCTTCTTAGTTTATATATTAATATTTATAAATTTATAAATATATATAAATACTTCTTATAATATATATAATATATATATATATTTATTTATTTAGAGCATTGTAATTAATATATATTTGTTTATTGTGGTCTTTAATTCATATATATATATATTATAAATATTATAAATATATATAAATATTTATAATAATATATATATATATATATATTATTTGACATTGTAATAATATATTTGTATTTTAATTATATATATATATATATATATATATATATATATATATATAGTGTATAATGTAATCGGGATTCGGTCAATTTTCCAGGATCAAAATCAAACTCTCAATGCCGACGTTTCGGTTTTATTTAAAACCTTTTTCATAGGCAGAAGTCAGAATTTTTGAATTAGAAAAATGATGAAATTTACATTATATAAAATGAAGTAACAATATATAGTTAGTGAACTAACATCTTAACTGGTCAAAAACTTGGGCCAGACTGGACCAGAGTCTGGTCCAAGTTTTTGACCAGTTAAGATGTTAGTTCACTAACTATATATTGTTACTTCATTTTATATAATGTGAATTTCATCATTTTTCTAATTCAAAAATTCTGACTTCTGCCTATGAAAAAGGTTTTAAATAAAACCGAAACGTCGGCATTGAGAGTTTGATTTTGATCCTGGAAAATTGACCGAATCCCGATTACATTATACACCTATTCTATCCAACGGTTGATATATTATTGATATATATATATATATATATATATATATATATATATATATATATGTGTGTTTCACGGTGAATCACAAACACAGAACTAAGGAACAAACCCACTTAATGTCTCTAATTTTCGGTTGAACCGTCATCAGGAGAGTTCAGAAAGGGACACCAAGTGCACTTATGAAGCGACGGTTGGAGACCCGACGGGTTCAACCGAAAATTAGAGACAGTAAGTGTGTTTGCTCTTTAGTTCTGTTTGTGATTCACCGTGAAACGTTTGTTGTCCTTTTGGATCGTTCTCCTGTTTACAATATACACATATATACTTTTTCGATGAAAATACGATTCGAAATGGACAAATGCAGTTCAATGTACATAAAGAAACATAGAGAAATTAAAAACACTAAGTTAGGGCGCGTATGTGACAACAATGTTGGACTCCAGTCGTCTCTGTGCCAGTGCGCTTGGTTTTCCTCCTTTATCTCACCTGAAGACGGTTTAACCGAAAATTAGAGACTGTAAGTTTGTTTTTTTTTAATTTCTCTATGTTTCTTTATGTACATTGAACTATATATATATTTTATAAAAATGTGCCGCAGCTTCGGCGTTCACGACTTTCAAACTAAGCTGCTCCAGTCTCCTGACAGTTTTACGAATGCATTGTGGTAATTGCCAAATAAGTTGCCCAAAGGACATTGTCATTTGTCCTTTGGGCAATTTATTTGGCAATTACCACCATGCATTCGTAAAACTGTCAGGAGACTGGAGCAGCTTAGTTTGAAAGTCGTGAACGCCGAAGCTGCGGCACATTTTAATAAAATATGCATCCAAGAAGATTTGCTGCCAACCTATACAAAATATATATATATATATATATATATATATATATATATTGTATATATATTCTTCTTAGTATATATAGAGAGAGGTATTTTTTAGTTATTTGAAACAAAGTCTAAAGGAATCGATGTATTTTAAATAGTAATACGAGTATATATATATATATATATATATATATATATATATATATATATATATATACTCGTATATATATATATATATATATATAAATATATATATGTATATTGACAAGAAATATCACAGAAACTCACTAATATTTCTTTAAAATTTTTAATCAAATATTCATGTTTGTTATAACACATTTAATAAAAAAATATTCCCAATAAAACAAATATAATACATAAGACAAATATCTATTATTTTTATACGATTGTACCAGAAAATTCGATATTTCATACACAGCATGGATCAACAGAAACAAAACCTATATTCAAATGATTGTTATGGTGTTTGATATTATGTTGTCTTATAGTAAAGTTGAGTGTGAACTACTGCAAATTATTTTAAATTATATTTACATTAAAAAAGATTAACTTTTATTTATTCCTTATGATATATTTCAAGTTACTCTTAAAAAAGATCTGTTTTGTAAAATGTATATTAATTAAAGTAACCCTGAAATATCCGTTGAGATTATTTTTTTTGAGATATTAATTTCAAAAATGCTGAAGCAGTCATTATGTAACACAGTTCAGGTTCATGGATATTTGTAACAAAGAAAAATCTGGGATAAGAGGCAGAAAAAAAACGGGGGAAATAAGAATGAAAGCGGGAGGTATTCTATCAACTCGAGTGGGTTCTTTGTCTTAGATAAGTTACACACATCATTCTTTTGTTTAAAAAAAAAGAAAAGTTCGTTTCAAACCGCAATATCAACTCTGATAATTTCAACTGATGAAACATTATGAAATGGATACCCTCATTGTGGAAAACTTTTTTTTTCCCAAGTATTGAACAATGGTAACATGCCATTTACAACTCAATTTCAACAACAAAATGCGATCTTCAATAAAATGCCAGCAAGCATAAAACGAACATGATTTATTATAATATAATATACCCAATTTGAAAAACAAGATGCATAGAGAGGATGTATTGATTTCATTAAAACAAATAATTACATATTTTATAACTTATAAAAGAAAAAAAATAGAAAGAGAAGAGAAATAGAAAAAAAAGTTAGAGTATGTTAGTGTGAAAGAAAAATTTGTCTCATCGTATAACAGAATTAATTCTTATTGAAATCGTTTAATGAAATGACGTTCTAAGTTTAGTGAAATGACATTATCTCTAAGGAAATGATGATGAATAATTTTTATAAAAATAATTGCACCTTTCAAAATGTCTTATTTCTCACCCTTCAGAAGACTTATTGCTTCTAAGTATGGTTGTCTTACCATAGAAGACGACTTGCTTCTAGCTATGGTTGTCTTACCATAAAAGACTTCTTGCTTCTAGCTATGGTTGTCTTACCATAGAAGACTTCTTGCTTCTAGCTATGGTTGTCTTACCATAGAAGACTTATTGCTTCTAACTATGGTTGTCTTACCATAGAAGACTTCTTGCTTCTAGCTATGATTGTCTTACCATAGAAGACTACTTGCTTCTAGCTGTGGCTGTCTTACCATAGAAGACTTTTTGCTTCTAGCTATGGTTGTCTTACCATAGAAGACTTCTTGCTTCTAACTATGATTGTCTTACCATAGAAGACTTCTTCCTTCTAGCTATCGTTGTCTTACCATAGAAGACTTTCAGCCTATGCTGACCATTCATTAGGCCTCTTGCTTGGAGCTAACCCTCTTGCTGTAAAAATAGTTCTTCTTATCTTCAACACTTTAATCATAGTTTTCATCCTTCACTGTTTATTGCTTCATCGCCTTCATTATGCATTTTTCTCTTGTGGTCATATACTTGGCACTAAAATTCGACTTTAACAGCACTCCCTCCATCCTCTTGCCAGACTGGCAACGTCGCTTTCGATCTGGCAACGCTGGAGACGCGTGGCCTTGAGTAGCGTCAGGTGCACGTGTGATGCGCCTCCAGTATGAATCTGAACTCGCCACAGTCATTTGTTTGTCCGTAGCGTTGGTTTTCGTGAAATGGTTTTTTCTTGAGCGTTTTAAAAATGAGTGACCTCAAAGTTGAGCAGCGGTGTGCAATCAAATTTTGCTTCAGACTTGAACATAATGCAACCGAAACTTTTGAAAAACTTCAGGAGGCCTATGGAGAACGTGTTTTATCAAGGGCACAGGTTTTTCGGTGGTTTAAGGAATTTTCAGAAGGAAGAAAGTCGATTGAAGACGAACCACGACAAGTGGGTGTTGCATCACGACAACGCGCCCTGTCACACTGCCATCTCAATAAACGAGTTTTTGGCCAGTAAAAACATTCCTGTTGCTCCTCAGCCTCCTTATTCACCAGACTTGAGTCCTTGTGACTTTTTCCTCTTCCCGAGATTGAAAAATCACCTCAAGGGAACTCATTTCGGGACACTACAAAACATACAAACTGCTGTAACCAACCAGCTGAAGGCCATTCCAGAATCCGAGTTCCAGCAATGCTACAATGATTGGAAGGACCGTCTCCAGCGCTGTGTGGCTTCCGAAGGGAACTATTTTGAAGGTGACAATATCACATTGTAATTATATTTGAATAGAAAATTTAAAAAAAAATCACTACTTTATTTACACACCTCGTATGTTTGCTCTATTAATAATTTCAGAACTATTTTTTTCTTTTGATGTATACATAAATAATTTACAATTACCGATTACACAGATTTATAAATAAATACAGTTTATTCTGTATGTTAAAGAATATCCTCAAAGACTGGCACATAGAGTAAATTAGTTTAATTTTAATTAGGAGGCTTCTAGTAAAAACCCGCCGGATGTGAATGCATCTGTCTCTAAAGCCCTTCAAAGCTGCATTGTTGTTTGGACTTGGTCGTCAAATATCTCCTCTTTTAATTGGCGCGTTTTCTTTTCACAGAGAAAGAAGACAACATAGAAAAAAAAACACGCTTCGTTTGTATTATCAGACAAGTGGTTTAAAATTTAATTAAATGTTCGTTCAGAACCCTGAATTCACATAGAAGAATTAATTGCTTGGATTTCTTTATGAGAAAGTGTAATTATCCTGAACAAATGAGTAAAGTATTTCATTTAAGAGGAAAATGTAAGTGGGACAAATTTTCCTCGCATTTATTTATTTAATTAATCTCTGAAAATTAATTTCTCTTCTTTAATAGGATTTTCATAATTTATAATTCTTATTTATCTGGTTTTTAACTAATTAGTTTTTACTTTTTTTTTATTTTTAAATCTACGACATAGTAAATAACAGCTGATTAAGAGCCTGAAAAGAGGTGCTCATGTCATGATTTTTTCCAAACTGCGTCTTTTTTGTTGCAGAATCGACGGAACTATAAGGACTCATCCACTTTGCTATAACTACGTACTTATCGTTTGTCTTGCTTTTCTGTTGAAATTCAACCCACCTGATTTCCAGTCTGCTTTATTTTCGGCAATATATGACGAAATTTATCTTGATTTTCTACAACATCTATTAAAAGCAATGTGGACTCTTTGTTTCAGATGTCAACTTAAATTTTGCATAACGATGCAGGAGATATTTCTCTTTTCCTCATCTTTCATAAGTTTGCGAACCATAGTGCATCATTTAAGAGGCAGAACGATAAAATCTTTTTTCTTCTGATAAAATGCCTTTTGTATATCCTTGCATATAATACCTGTCATCATATAAAGTGTTCAGTAGGTCATCCGTAACTAATCCTTGAATCAAGTGATAGGACACCTCTCTGTGAACATCCATTAATATTTTCGACGTGCAGTAGGTCTAATTTCTACGATAATTAATATTTAACAATATTAGGTTATGTAGGTTGCAGTGGCAGTTCCACAAGGGAACACACGTAGGCCAAGCATTGGTCCTTTGTGATACTGCACAATGAAGATTGATTCTACAGTGGGAGTCCTAAATTTTGCCTAACTCAAGTATATTTAGAGTAGGGATCTTTAACGAGTACCTGACATCGTGCAGGCTCGGGACCGACGGTTTAACGTCCTTCTCTGAGGGACAACGTGCTCAGAATCATTCGGGATCGAACCCCGGTCCTATCAGTTGAGAGGCGAGTACGTTAACCACTGAGCTAACCTGGTCCTATTTAACAATATTCCTGTTATATATACTATATATAGTTTGTAGATTAATAAATCCATATTCTAGTACCGTTTGTAAACGTAAAGGCGACCATCATCCCAAAATTAAGATAAACTGATTTCTCAAAAACTTCATAGTGTTTCTATTTCGTCAGAAAAATATCAGAAAAATGTAAGAAAGAGTGTCAGATTTATCGGATTACGAAAGGATTTGGCTAATCTTGGTATCCGTTCTGTAATAAATAACAAAAAAGAATATTCCACATACTTTAATATAACTCGAAAGAATGAGGTTCATAAACACACCAAGAACTATAGCTAACGTTAAGTTTTGTTAAAAGAAGAAATACATATAGTTTGCATAGTTAGACGAATCTATTATACCATGAAGAGCATAAGGAAATGAATGTTTTGATTAGTGTTGACTTTTTACATTTAACAATTGTTGTTAAATGATGTTACATTTAACAATTTTATTCTTCTAATATAATATTACTCATTAAAACTTAATTTTTTTTATTTAATCTATAAATAACAATTTTATTTCACCCTTTGCACATACAAACTTACACACCTACAACATAGAAGTAAAGAAAGTGTCAGTATGTATAATATGTTATTAGTAGTAGGCAAGGCAGTCAGTTTCAGTGGCTGTCCCTGCAATGTAACATTGGTGATGCCACATAATGAATATGGACTAGTGTACATAAATAACTCACGTGTATTTAGAGTAGGGATCTTTAACGAGTACCTGACATCGTATAGGCTCAGGTCTGACAGTTCCTGAGCCTATCGTTCTAACTAAGCCTATCGTCTTCTCCGAGGGGCGACGTAGTCAGATTTATTCACCTCCCGTGTGAATAAATCGAGAGCCAGAGTGGGAATCGAACTCAGTACAAACCAGTTCAGAGGTGAGTATGTTAATCACTAAGCTAACCTGGCTTAATTAATGAAAAATTAAATTAATGAAAATAAGACAACATCACTTTAGCACTTCGTAAACCAGTTAAGAAACCAACCAGTGGCACACCTGCAGCACATAAATGTGTTCAATTCATGTGGCATTTCCTAGGTGGTTGAAAATCAATGTTACTAGTTAATTTCATTAATTTAAATATACCTTATTAGCTGAAAATAAATAAAAAACCTTCTATATAATACATTAAAATTTAAATATATTACAAAATATATAATGAAGATATGAAATATTGAAAAACAAATTAGTTTTATTTAGCGAAAAATAGGATAAAAATTAGAGCTTTATCCATTAAGTCGATCATTCCAAATTAAGACAAACTGATTTCTCAAAAACATTGTGGTGTTTCTATTTTGTCAGAAAAGTGTAAGAAAGAATGTCAGATTTATCGGATTACGGAAGGAGTTGGCTAATATTCGTATCCGTTCTGTAATAAATAACAAAGGAGAACATTTCTTATACTTTCATATATCGCGAAAAAATGAGGAACATGTAAAACACACCATCACACACCAAGAACTATAGCTAACATTAAGTTTTGTTAAAAGAAGAAACATATAGATTATGCAGATATAATCTGTATTAAAAGCTGCATTACATGAACCAGAAAGTTGTATGACGCCGATTTCACTTCATTAAAAAAAAAAAGTAAAATATATATTGAACTGAATCATCATAGAGAACCCTAAAAATTACTTTACTTCGACAGCCTAAAGTTAGTGTGAAATATTACATTCATTTCGTGAAAACTTCACCAGTCCTGCTTTCACTAAAAATGATGGCGCTTTCATAATATATTCAGAAAGAAGGAGTAAAATGTTCTTTTTTGTTCATTGAAACGCATTCTCCAACTGTTTAACCAGGATTCTAAAACGTTTAAGTGTTCTTGAATGTAGTAGGAGGCTGTGTTAGGACACTTATTAGAGGAAAGGATTGCCTTATCATCAGCGAAGGTGGCTAGGACAGTGTGAGGAGATAATGGAATGTCAGATGTGTAGATGGAATAAAGGACTGGCCCAAGTATACTTCCTTGAGGCACACCTGCTTTAATCGGAAAAATAGGTGAGAGAGAGGAACGTTCAATGACTTGACTGAAGCGGTGGTTGAGGTATGATTGCATAATAACATAATACGTATGTGGAAGGATTTTCTTGAGTTTCCAAAGCAAAAATGTATGCTTGAAATGTAAAAGTAAATACCATGACGTTAGCATAGGTCTATTGATAAAGGCGGACAGCTAAAAAAAATTGAAATGGTCTTACTTAGGCCACATCGCTTATAAATATTTCTACTATTTCTTTCATGAATCATGGATTGGCTGTAACGTCAGAAAAACTTTTTTATATTCTTTAATTAATTATTAAGACATATTTGTTATGTTCATTAAGGAATATATCATATATCAGAAATAAATAATAAATATTCCAATGTTAAATATATTAAAATTTATCGTGAAGAAAATAATAAGATTATACGTTAGCAAGTTATGAGTTCCACCAATGGGTGGTTTTTTCACTCTTCTATTTCATTTTTTTTTCCATGTACCAATATGACTTGTTAACTCCCTCAGAGTTAACTGAGTAATATAATAAGTAATATAATAATAATATAATATAATTCACTATCTCCACCGCCTGAAACTTGTCAACTCTCCAGGGTGTAGCTGTGACGGTAGGTCACCTCAAACAGTTCAACACCTCCTGTTCGACTGCGTTGAGTTAAACTCAGAGAGGAGTAGGATGGAGAGAAAAGTGGTGACTGCCGGAGGTGCGTGGCCCCCGCAGCTTGCAGCTTTGTTGGAGGAGGGCCTAGTCGGTGCCTTCGGGGAAGTGGTTAACAAATATTTTAATTTACTGGGTTGATTATGATAGCCTGTATTATCTGTGTGCTCTGATGGCAATTGCTCTGTTGTCATTGTGGTTATTTTGTTGTGTTAGTCATTATATATTTAAGCTGTATTTGCATAGCATGATGGAGATTGGTGTGTAGCATTGAAGATTTTGATGCGTGTGGTGCCTTCGGGTGGAGCATGCTGTTCTCTAACATAAAAAAAAATATATATATAATATAATATGATATTATTATTATATTATAATATAATATATAAGCAGTAAAATATATAATTAAACACGTCAGCAAGTATAACAAATGTTAAATATAATAAAAACAATTGTTAATCAACTTATATTTAAAAGATTTTGATCTTTTAAAGTTTGCAAAGCATACTCAAATATTCAGAAATAAATACATTTCATCTTTATATAGATAAACTGAATAGTTTATATCAGTGTTTCCCGAACTTGTTCGAGTGACCGCTCCCTTGGGTCCGTAAACCTATACTCAACACCCTTGAATAATAATCAGATTCCTAGACTAAATAACCAAATGAGTAACATTTTAATAATTAAATTAAAATAATTACTAATCGAATATTTATTTAGAAGCCAATCGATGTATTGTTTCATAGCATATTTATGCAAAATAATTAATACACAATAAAAGAAACTTAGGTGATAAGATACTTTTAACTTAAAAATCAATTATCAAAACAAATAATTTTAGGAAAACGTTTCCTAGAAGTTTACATGTCGTGTTTACACTTAAATTTAGAAATTATATTGCATGAACATTTTCAATTTATGGAAATAGAATCCCCGCTCCTTTTTGCATTAGCGCCCCCCCCCCCCATTTCAATGAACCGCCCACTTTCGGAAACACTGGTTTATATAGACCAACAATAGTTTCTTTAAATTAATTTTACAAAATTGCTAGTAGTTTTAAATATTAATGTTGCTATTATCGATTTTTGAAAGGTAATATAATTCTCAATTAGAAATATAAGTAAACGACAGCTTGAGAACTGTCCCAAGATGTGATCGACAATAATGTCCCAAGCGACAAAATATACACAATTAATATTGACAATGGGGCGTTTCATTGGTGTAAGTGATAAGGTAGTTTACTTTGACCACAATGACGTCAGTACAAATCCCTTAACCCTCGGTCCTTTGCGTTATCCAGATTTTATATGATTGCATGGAATTAAATTCAATTAACTTTACCTATTCTTGAGTAATTTTAAAAGAATAACCTTTGATTTTGATAGTTTGAAATTCAATTTTAACATACTTATATCGTTAAAATTTAGAAACAAAGTTTGCCAGATTATAATAAGAAAGAAATAAATTTTGGAAACATTTCAAATATTAAAAGGTGCAGCTGCAATAGGTGTATGAGCTAAAAACGTTCTACAAAATGTTAGAAGTTGCTCTAGTTCATTTATCTTGATGACTAATATACCAGACGCCCAAACAATACAGCAATCGTTAATTTACATCAAAGTAAATATTATTCATGACAATGCTAATCGTTAACTCAGGTTTAGATATGTTTATCAAAAAAGACAAGGATTGTTTCATTGTGGAAGAAACAAACTAGTTAGTCTGAACAAGTCTGGTGAGAAACTATTCAAAACAAAGCAGAAAAACAAAGTTCATATAAGGAACGTAAAGTGTATTCATATATAAAATTTTCCGAGGAAGACGATGAAAGTCCTTACAAATCTCCGTGTCATCTAAATAACGATAGGGACGAAAAGACTTCTTTGAGATATCAAGTATATCTAATCTTGACTAAATTTGAACCATAAATATAAGAATCTTTGAATTATGCCACATTTAATTAAAAGACAGAGGATGACTTTTAAAATCACCTAATACCTCTAAGACGTCTATGGGTGGCCGAAGTTCTATTAGCAGCTTCACATATATAAAATCTAGCATACATAGCCAGCGTTGCCTGAGTGGTAGATTACACCCCGTCGTTTTGTTATGGGCGGTATATCCCAAAAAAGAACCCTGATCAATATCAAAATATCATAGTTAGTTCCCTCGAAAAAAATTATATAAAATCCATATGTTTTTTTGTATTTTAAATTTATCAAGTTTTATTTCTATAGTGGACAGACAGAAAAACTTTTGATGAAATCATACACTGTACTAGGAAATTTTTCAATAAAGACAATAAACGTGGTCTCAAATCGGTATTCATCATTATCTATTTAAGAGATAGGAAAAAAATATATTTATTCCTCTTAATACTATACTTGATATAAAATCGTATATTCTTTTATCTTCTCTATAGCTTGATAGAAATTCTGTAATCGAAGGTCTTCAAATCAATGAGTTATCATTAAAGTTTTGAAAATTGCCATCATCAATTATAAGCCATTTTTATGAATTATAATAAATTCAACAGATTTTGGTTACTGGCAATGCCTTATTCCGGGGATATGACTGGGTTCATAATACTTTAGGAGTAGTATAGCTTTATGTTGAACTCGTAGAACTTACTTTAAAGTAGTTCCGTGACATGAATTTGGTTTTTTTTAATGTTCTTGGAATTGATTAAAACTCAGACACTTAAAAAATAAAATGAGCCTTTACTTTTTTACGAAGATGTACACGAATTTCCTGTTAGAATAGTTCTAAGGTTTGAGGGAGGCAATTTATTCGAGAACTTCGAATAATAGTTGTAGAACGCTAACAACACCGTCTCAAACATTAATCATAGCAATAAAAACTTAATACAAGCAGAAATTTCTGAAAAAAACAAATCATTGAAGGAAGGTTATTAAAACGAACTCGACATTTCACTTGGTTGAGCCTAAAAACATTTCAAATAACTTCTCCAATTCCTTTGCACTTTTCTTGCAGATTATTATTGTTTAAATACATTGAACATTTACAAATACAATTTATTCCAGATTTGGGGATTGAATCTTGAAAGGTTTTTTTTTTAACCACCCAAAGTTCATTCCAATAAAAATCTGTTACGCTCTAGAGAGAGGAAAAATGTAGTTTTCAATCTAAATCTCTGGAGAATACTAAAAGAGAAAATACCAAGTTAATTCTGTTATCAGGGGCGATACTAGAAAGGAAATTTTAGAAGGAGCTCTGGGAAAGAGCTACAATGGAGAGTGTGTCACCGGTCTCGTGGGAGAAGAGCTTCACGGATCTTCCTTCGACGTCCTATTAAACCCAAAACAAGCCCTACATAAGGTTCAATTTTCAACCAGAATAAGAAAAAGGAACATTTATAAAAAAAACGGTTACTTTTCAGAATGAAAAGAAATTATTTCCTTCATCTTTTATATTCTATTCCATACATTTTAATACAAATTAATTTGCAATTATTTATTGATAGATATTTAAAAATAATTCCAAGTATTTATAAATAGTGGCATAATATAATACAATTTAGCAACTGTAATAGAAATTTGTGATAAAATGGAATCTGTGTAACTTGTGTGGACCGTACTACACCAATCATCATTACCTCTGATTATATCAAAGTATAAGATAAGAATTTATCGTTTTCAAAGCGATGGGCTCGCACTTAGATATAATATATATAATCAAAGGTTTCTACCTTTCTAGACAGAAAGGTCTGCCTTCTTTGATTTCTTTCTGTGAATATGTAGCATTCTTTACAAATTTAAGTAGGTATTGAATGAGAATTTTCAACTAAATTGGACCCAGTTGTGCTTAACATCCTTTAACAGATTTCTTCTTGATTTATTTGTCAGTTCCACTCCTCTGAAAGGTGAGTTGAGTGAGAAAATGCCGAAGAATTTGGGATATTCGTGTAGTTTCAAACATTTTCAAATTGTTTATTAACTCATTGCCAGGCATTCCTTTGTTTTCAAGTATTGAGACAAAAAACAGTTTATGCATCCATGTGATAATTTGTTTTTACTTTGACCCCCTCTCCCTCGCTTAAAATAATAACCTATGAAGAACATTGTATCATCAAATCTATATGTAGGTTAAACTACCAATGTTTCATTCTATTAATATTTTTGATATTTTATTTCCCATAGAGGGGCATTATCCATGATGGTTTGCACAGGTTCTGCAAAGTTGAGAAAGAAACACAATGTATCTGCTGGCTGATTGCCAAGCCACTGTGCTACACAGAGACAGATGCTTCGGGGCTCTCAACAAAACCATAGAAGAGCTTTTACCGTTAGACCCAGAAAAAATGCTGAGCTTCTTGGAGGCGTTGAAGCTACCTGTGGTACTGTAGTACAGCAGAGAGGAAAGGACAATAGTTCTTAGGACGTAGTACTATAATCACCCTCAATTAATAAAAAATAAATAAATAAATAAATGCCCATACAGGTCTTATCCAACTGAAAAATGTTCCAACTTGTCTACTGTCTTAATAATTTGTACGCTCTGTCAAGGCACCCATACGAGGGTTTACTTATTTCCACTGATCTTAATATTATTCATTTTATATTCTTCATTTTTGATTAAAATCACTCACTTAACTGGGAAGAAATCAAAGTATTTGTATTAATATGTTACGAAACAAAGAAAAAGAAACATTGTTAAAAGCTCCCTCATAAAAAGGTGTGTAGGAGTTTAGTCAACAATAGTCCAGGTCTTTTACATCGAATAAAATTGAAATTGAAGGGATCATCAAACAGATTATGACTAGTTTTTATGTAACAGGGGTAAATTCACACAGCACTGTCAATCTCTCCATACTAATTTAAACAAAATTACGTAACTTGTCTTCGTTTATTTATTTATTTTTTCTTTTATTTATATTACTAGAACTTGGATGACGTGTACATTTTTGTTTTGAGTTACCTAACATATATAATTTAAAAAAAATGACTGATAACCAATTGTCTAATGAAATAGAACACAAACGAATCATAATGCTGCCAGTTCTGTTCGCTCAAATTAAACACAGTGCCTTATGCAAATTCTCAAAGAAACTTAGAGTTTGTTTGTCGAAAAAAAAACTGACTTTGCTCTATAATACGATGAGCTATTTATTTTATATTACATTAATAAGTCAAATAAAACTGGCGAAGTAATTTGTTTAAAAGTGGCTGTTAAGCAAGTTGTATTGATAAGACACTGTTGTTGGGCAGGAAGTTGAAGTCTGTTAAGGTTGCCTACCCATCCAGACTAAAATTGATTTTGATTGGGGGTCGATATGACTGCCCCTTCCCCACTTGTGCCCTGACGTAGATCAATCACCTTCTCAACACCCCAGGCTCAGGTGCTCGCTCAGTCGCCTCGGCTCAATTCCACCAATCTACATAACATTAATAAAAGAGATATCCCGACATAATTACATCTCTCCACAGTCCTTCTCAAATAAGTGCTTCGAAACAAACCACTTTATATTTATATTTTCTTAACTTAAGCGATATAAATTATTATGAACATCTTAATTATGATTTTGAACTAAATTGAAATTATAATTGTAGATAATCTTTTAGATTTTGTAGAAAATGTTATTATCATAACAAAATTAATTAATTTATATAATATATATACATAACACTTTTTCTTTTTCTCGGAGTTTGGTCAGGGTAAATATATGGAATCACCTTTTTGCCAACGTTTCGTCTTTATTTCAAGACATCCTCAGGGCTATAAACTAACAAAAAACAATAAACAATGGAAATTTTTTCATTTCTACTTTAAAAACATCATAAACAAATTGAAAAAAAAAAAGAACTTACTGAAGGCTTGGTTCTGTTACATTTGCAAACAACCGTTTACTGTCATTACATGTGCTGTTCCAAGCGACATATTATTGAACCACTGTTTTTTTAGTACAATCCATTATATATAAACATATATACATAGACACATATTATAATATATATCTATTATAATATGTATCCTTCATAATATATATCTATAATACATTTATAATACATTATTATTTTAACAATCCTTAAAAATATAAACTATGCAATGTTATCTAGTTTATATTTTTAAGGATTGTTAAAATAATAATGTATTATAAATGTATTATAGATATATATTATGGAGGATACATATTATAATAGATATATATTATAATATGTGTCTATGTATATATGTTTATATATAATGGATTGTACTAAAAAAACAGTGGTTCAATAATATGTTGCTTGGAACAGCACATGTAATGACAGTAAACGGTTGTTTGCAAATGTAACAGAACCAAGCCTTCAGTAA
The DNA here is from genome assembly GCA_026182355.1 of Hermatobates lingyangjiaoensis. Taxonomy (NCBI): domain Eukaryota; kingdom Metazoa; phylum Arthropoda; class Insecta; order Hemiptera; family Hermatobatidae; genus Hermatobates; species Hermatobates lingyangjiaoensis. The sequence continues at coordinate 724,818 of JAPFBL010000256.1, forward strand.
GTTCTTTTTTTTTTCAATTTGTTTATGATGTTTTTAAAGTAGAAATGAAAAAATGTCCATTGTTTATTGTTTTTTGTTAGTTTATAGCCCTGAGGATGTCTTGAAATAAAGACGAAACGTTGGCAAAAAGGTGATTCCATATATTTACCCTGACCAAACTGCGAGAAAAAGAAAAAGTGTTATGTGAATATTTTGTGGTCAAGAAAACAGTACCGTATTATAATATATATATATAACTATATTCATAAAAAGAACTCGCAGAAATGAAACAGAAACTCACTAGTATATTCCGATGGTCTCGTTATGTTTTTATGAATAATTTTACTTAGTTTGTGGAACTGTTTTATTTAATTATATATATATATATATATAAGTGTGTTATCTAATCGGGATTCAGCCAATTTTCTAGATTCAAAAATCAAACTCTCGTTGCCGACGTTTCGATTTTAATTTAAAACCTTTCTCATAGTCTGAAGTAAGAATTTTTGACTAAGAAAATGAAATTAATTTTAACTGGACAAAACCTTTGACTGGAATTATATGTATATATATAGACTTCTATAATTATAAACACTCAATATATATTGAGTTATAATATAACAATCAGTGATCAAACTACAATGTAAAATGGATAAAAAAAGACTAAGGTCTTTCAACCACAACAGGCGGTCTTCGCCAGAGTCAACAACCTTGTTTTTCTTGTATTTCGATTGGGTTTTTGACTCTCACGGTTAAAAGATTTTAGACTTTTTTTCTCATTTCACATTGTTGTTTGACCATATATACTCGTATATATATAAATATATATATATAAACATTAACAACTAGGAAAGAACACAGAAAGACACTACAGAACTCACTTCGATATTTCGACATCCAATATATATATATATATATATATATATATATAACAAATTTTCACAATAAAGACGTGAAACAACAATCAATGTTCAAACCATAATAGGAAATGTAAAAAAAAAATTAAATGTCTTAGATAATTGTATTGATAACAATAAAACCACTTGAATAAATAAGAAAACGAAGCAAATGCTTTCAGACCTAACAATTTATATCAATAGAAATCAACAAGCTAACAATGACAAGGTATCAAAAAGCTACTCTATTTCTTAAGTTTTCACTGTTAACTATTGCATTTTGATGGTATAAATTGAAAAAAAAAATTAATTATAATTACAATTGACCTAAGGTTTCATCCAGCACTCTGTAAATAAATACGTTGTTAACAAAGTAACGCATTTAATATCCTAGAAATAATGAAAGAGGGGAAGTTTTCTACCTTTTTATATTACTACTACGTGCTACTAAATTCATGTATTAATTTATATTTATAATTTATGTACAGTATGTATTTAATATTAGAGTTAGATGACTCCTTTAAAGTGAATTCATATTTCTTTTATAGTAAGTTATATAATAATAATTAATTTTATTATTTGGTAGTCATGTACGGCCAGCTAATATTATTTACTACATTATTAATTTTTGCTTATAATTACTTATAATTAAATAACGTTGATAAGCCTTATTTAGCTTTTCGTTAGTGTATTATGTCATTTTTAATGCAATTTAAATAATAATGAACTGAATTTTTTATTTAGAGGATATATTTGTTGTTTTTATAGTTGATACGCTTTTTTAAGTTTACTATGTAAAGATGATTAAGGGTTTTTGACTCTTCAAAATGTAATAATTTATGAAAACTAATAATGATATTTGAAGCATAAACACAAGATGGGACATTAGAAATCTTTAGCTCTTAGATTGCGGCACCAAGGCATGAACTCTACTCAAGAAGAGCATACGACACTCAGGAAAATATATTTCACTTCTAAACTATAATTTATAGAAATTTCAATTGTTTAAAGTGTTTTTTTTAAATATAAAATCATAATATGAAATCTGATTGCTAATGACGAATGAAGTTTACACAGAGTTGTAGTTCATAATAGCTAATCTATTTTTAATAAAGAGAAATAATTGCTACACATCTGGAAATCATAGACTGGTTGGAATTGAAATTTATTGATTTGATTAATAACATACCAAATTAGTTGTTTAGTTAGTTACTTTTATTTAACATTTTCAAAGAAAAGTAATTTTTATTTTTTTGAGTTGAAACATGTTTTATGAAATTGAAGAAAGAATAGATTATAAAGCAATACTGCAAGAAAGAAATTCTACAAAAAGAATGTTCTATGAAGGAAAGAATTATTTGTACAGGCAAGCCTTCGATTCACTACATTCAAAGCCTGGCATTATATAATTGTAATAATTTTTTTTACGACATTGAATTTATGTAGGAATATTTAAATTTGCTGATTTGGAATATTGTTCAACCAATACACAATATAACTTATAACAAATTTGATACTTTTTTCGCTAAAGAATGAAGTATAGTTAGGGTAGTAGTGGAGTGACTAAGCGCCTCTAATAGCCACTAGAACTCAACTCCGACTTTCAGCCTTCGCGAGGTTGCCCTGTTAGCCTGCTATACGCCGGGACAAATGAAAGAGGAGGAGAAGGCAATCAGTGGCTGGGCCTGACCACCTTCGTTTCACATTCATCCAACTTCCCAAATCATCTCCTATTATCCCAGTCCCAATCCAAGTCGATATGCTATATGTGCCGAAGGATGCATGGTACAGAGGTTATTGTATTACGAACGGAGCCTCAAGGGTACCAGGCGACCCTCTTGAGTTAATAACCTTACTCAGGTATGCGGTGCTCTACCAGAGTGGACAAAATACCACCGACAGAGCTTCAGGGACTTTCTTCTTATGATACTAAGAAGAAGGAAGTCCTCTGGAAGCCCAGATGGTCTAAAAGTGATAACTAGTGGGAGCCAAGCTCCTACAAGTGCACCTAAGGACCCGAAGAAGGAGAAAGGAAGTCACTTTCTCCGAAATGTAGGGAGCCTCAATGGACATTATTAATGTTGGTTTGTGCAGATTCTGCAAAGAAGAGGAAGAAACATCGTTGTACCTGCTGACTGACTATAAGGCAACTTTGCTGCACAGAGGTAGGTGCTTCGGGACACTCAACAAAACCATAGAAAAACTTTACCGCAGAACCAGCAAAAGTGATGAGCTTCTTGGAGTCGTTGAAGCTAAATGCTGAGGTATTGTAAGTCAGAAGGAGGGAATTACAATAGTTTTGAGACACAGTGCTATAATCACTCTCGAATAATAAGTATAGCTAAATGTTTGCTATAATGAGGTATAGATTGTGCATGAAAATATCACAATTATATACTAATTAAATGTGGGTAATGTTATTTAATTAATATCCGCCTTTTTGTTAAGCACCTGATTTTTGTAATCAGTCATCGTCAATCGTATTGCAACATTAATACAGACTTAGTAAGTTGTACTTTTTTGCTGAAAAGTTGGTTATAATTAATAGGAAGTAGGTTATGACGGAGGACATTTCAGAGAGGTTTATTAGAGAGAGTGAAGCTCCACAGGACGGCGGTGGTATTGGGCTCATCCAAGATTAAGGGTCACACTGCCTTTGTTCGATTGAAAGGTGTCGGATTTTCGAAATCCCCTTTTGGGGGGAGGAGGAGTAAATACAAATCCCAGCGTATTGTTTCGCTGGGCGGCCCACATTCAAAGCTGCCAGACAATACTACACCTCTCTCCCCTATCCTCAACCAGAGTCAAATCTGGCTTCCTCCACAAATAAATATCCCCCGCTAAACCTTCAACTGTCGAGCCTCTTCATTTCAACTAAACAACTTTAAAAATCCCTAGATATAATTCAAACTTACAGAAAAAAATTATTACAATTATATTTACCAGGCTCTTAGTAAACCAATATAAATAATAATCAAAAAATATGAAATAAACAAATTTAAAGAAACTGACTGCAAATTTAAAAATAGAAATGTAAGAAATATGATGCATTAGTCTAGCAACCATTCAAATTGCGATAGATCACCTAATATAAAAGCAAGTGCATTGTTTCCCTTTCAAGCAAAGACAATATAAACTATATTATTTGTTGTAATAATATATAGTTACAATATATATTATTGTAAATATATATATATACATATCCATGATCAAACCACAATAAGAAATGGGAAAATCAATGTGGTTTGATCATTGATTGTTATTTCACGTGTTTATGTGAAATCTTTTTATATATACATATGTATATATATAAACTATATTGACACAAAGAACACTCAGAAATGAAACAGAAACTCACTGCTATCTTCCTGATGACAAGGACATCGAAATATAGTAGTGAGTTTCTGTTTCATTTCTGAGTGTTTTTTGTGTCAATATAGTTTATTTAGTTCGTGGAATCGTTTCATTTAATTGGTATGTATGTATATATATATAATATATAAAATATATATATGTATATTTAATATATATATGTTAAATACAAAGTTCTTTTATAAAAACTTTACAAAAATATTATAATAATATATTGTCTAAATATGATTACAACATATTGTAATAATATATTACAATAATCATTACAATCATTGCTGTAACGACTGTTGTAATATAATCGCATTTTGACTAATAAAATGCAGTAAAAGGTAACTTCAGTTTTCTTATGAATAAACAACAATTCTGCTGTTAATCATTAGGGATTATTCGTAATATCGTGATAGCCTGGCTCCTTAATACATTTCAAATAGAGTTCAATAGAAATACAGTAAAAATATATTTGTTATTGTTATGCGGTTATAGTACATTAATGAAGAATATATTTTTGCCATAACATTAGTAAATTTGTGGGAAGATGATTTTACCATTTTTGGACTCGTTATATTTCTTTTATACAAAAAAATAGTATTTCTATTCTTTTAGTTTTCCGATGATTGTATTTTAATTTTTCCTGACTCGTTTATAAGAGAGTATGATTCCATGGCTTTTGATGAAAATGTATTTACGTTTCCTCCTTTGAAATATTTTATTTAGTGTTCTAACACTGACCGTTTGCAGGTGACTTGGCATGCAATTTAAGGCGTTTCCTCTGATTAAGTGAATCTTTTATGTTCACCACATTCGCTGCGCTTGCCAATTGATTCCTGATCCCTACATTTGTTTGATTGCTTCCTGCTTCAAATCACTGTACCACTCCAGAATATTGCATGTCATTTGCAGCCCCAGTCTCAGCACCCCCGTATTTCCCTTTTGTAAAGGTAAGGCTAACGCCTTAAGGACTCATCAACAATGCCCCTCTTCTTTCCAGTCAGTTCTATTTAAATTAATCAATTTCCTTGTTTCATGCTTCAAAATACATATTAATGAATAGCCTGCTGTTTTAAAATAATTATAAAAAGATAACTTCCTTTTTCAGTCATAATACAGATATCAAAAATTACTTTCACGTTTAACAATTATACAATAACCGATCTACTCGTTTCACCTTTTAGTTCATTACCAGCTGATCTACCCAGCGTGGCCCGGAAATAATTTAATTCCAACTCTAATAATAATTTACATAAAAAAAAAATAAATTTTCTATAGCTCCGATAGACTTCAGTTTTTTTCAGATAAAGAAAATTAATACAGAATGTAAATTAAAGATCACGAAAAATAAAAGTATAATATAAAACTTATTATAAATGTTCAGACATTTTTTTTTTCAAAATTAAAACTTAGGTATAGGAAAGTAGATTATCATTAAAATCAAAATTACATCATTAACTTTCTCAAGGAAATTTAAATAAGTTTCAGTTATAAAATATCATTTAACTTCTTCCAGGCATGGAAAGAGAATATTATGTTTATAAGTATGTAAGAGAACATATACATACACACAGGCACGAGTTGTACATATATAGAATATCTCGCATAAACACGTGAAATAACTACCAATGATCAAACCACAATATGAAATGGGGAAAAAAAAGAGGTCTTCGTCAGAGTCAAAAACCCAACTGAAACGTTCTGTGATCATTATATATATAATATATATATATATATATATATATATATAGAGAGAGAAGAGAGAGAGAGAGAGAGAGAGAGAGTCAATTTGAGTTTATAGATTTTTGAACAAATGAGGTGAACTCTACGATTGTTATAAACCCTACTTCATATGATTCAAAGCTGTTTGGAGGTAATTGTCTAAATATGGGTGGTAGATACCAAAAAAGGACCCTCATCAAAATCAAAATACCGTAGTTATTTGCCAAAAAAAAAAAATTATATAAGATCTATATGTTTCATTGTATCTAAACGTCTCCAGTTTAATTTCTATAGCAGGCAGACAGACAAACTTCGTATTTTGTAGATACAGATAAAAAGAAAATACCAATAATAGTAATTCTATAAGATAAGCTGCAATATTATGGAAGGTGATGATTTTCTCGTATGGTTAGTACATCAGGACAGTTAGATTTTCAACATTTGTTGGATAACTTACATTTAGAAATGAGTTTATTCATTATTCTCTTATCTTGTATGATGGTGGGAGGGTCTGGTCCGACAACCTCCCCATCAGCATACTAAGTACTTCACACGGGTAATTATCTCTTAAAATAAATCTGTAGCCCTAAAAATATGCATGTGCCTGTGTGATCCTTAAAGGTGGGCATTGCCCGAAATTAGTCCATAAACGTCAAAAGTAGTTCACTAGTTATTTTTAATTATAATTTCATTAAATTTACATACTAAAACATGGCTGAAATCGTATAATATTATTCATTATAATAAAGCACATATTTTTTATGGATTTATAATAAATAGCACCGAATAATAGATTCTTTATTTACATTAGAAATTATATTTTTCCTGTGTACTGCAATGAGTCAGAACAGTATAGTAAGGCGGCATTAATCTTTCGTGATAAAAAAAAACAACAAAGTATATAAATTAGAGTGAGTTCATTAAATATGTTGAAAACGCGATAAAATTAAGATTATAACTATTTAATCTGAAACATGGTAAAACTTAACATGGATTCATGTTGTTTTGTGTTACAAACATGGAAAATAAATTAATTGAGGCATTTAAATGTGATGATTGCATAAATACCATCATCCATAAGTTAATAATTTATTATTTAACTCATAACTTTCTTTAATGCTTAAAGCAAGTTAAACCAATTAGATATGAAAAGTTAATGATAAACTATTGCTAATAACTAAAGCTTTGTTAAAGTTAATAACAAACCTATATTAAATTATAATAATTGTCTTCAATATCAATTTAAAAACTTGAAATCTCGAAGGAATAGCCTTCCTGCAGCCGCCATTACCTATTATAGCCACAATGTAAACAAACAGGTTATAAAGCAAACCTTAAGTATTATGATATTTTTGGAATATTTTTTCGGGAGCATCTAGAACCCCCACTCTGATTTTAAAATAAAATTTCAAATATCTTCCAGGGATATACCTAAGAATTTCTCAAACTTTCACGGTGATTGGATATATGGTTTTTGAATCTATCGAGTACAGGCAGACGCACATTCATTTATATATATATATAGCAAACAGCAGAGGTTATTGAGGGTTGGTCTACACAAACAAACACTTCACTTACGCCAACGATTCGCTATATTTTTATAGCATCATCGGGGCTGTACAAATAACAAGATATACGTCCGACATTTGTTTGTGTAGACCAACCCTCAATAACCTCTGCTGTTTGCTGTTATTTTTTGTGGTCGAAAAAAGATAGAATTATATATATATATATACATCAATGATCAAATCACAATATGAAATGGGAAAACAAGACTAAGATCTTTTAACTGCAACAAGAGGTCTTCGTCAGAGTCAAAAACCCTTGGCTTCGTCAGAGTTGGGTTTTTGACTCTGACGAAGACCTCTTGTTAAGGTTGAAAGATCATAGTCTTGGTTTCCCTATTTCATACTGTATTTGATTATTGATTATTATTTCACGTGTTTATGTGAAATCTTTATATATAATATATATATATATAATGACTTCACGGTCACAAACCTTCTTTTTTAAACTATCTGTAATAATTGTGCTATTTCAGAGCTATTTAATGTATGATAACAAAAACAACAAAATATATTTAATAATTTTATTTAACTTTTTATGTTTTCAATTCAAGAGTGATATATGTGAGAAATTCATATATTCGAATCTTTAAAACTAGATGGGTTTGACAATTTGAATATTACTTCTTTACCCATCCATTTCTGAATGACAATATAAAGGAAGCTTTGAACTGTTACATGAAAAGACACCGGAGTACCAAAGGCCTTTTCTGTTCCTTCCTTTCCTAAGCGAGCCCTGGCCCTCATTTCCTTAGAATCTAATGTGCCGAGGTAACCACATCAGAGTTAATATCAGCATTATAGATTCCCGACATTGAACGTAATGTATTTATAGACTTGCCTAAAGTATTGTTAAAAAGGTAAAAGTTGTGGTTAACATTTATCAATGACAAAGTTTCATATTTACCAATTACCATAAAAAATAGTGAATATTACTTAATAAAACTTATTAGCTCAACATAATTTGAAATAGTTTCAATAATTTTTACATTTCGTTTAGCATCTATGTTTAAAATAGTTTCAATAACTCAAAAGAGTTTCCTCTATAAACATTTATGTAAATTCTAACCACATTTCTGGTTTCCGAAAAAAATTATGCCATAATATTTGACTAATATGAAGGTTTCATGATTTTAAGTGTAAAAGCTGCTTTCTAATAAGTAGTTTACTAACAAGAGCAAATCAAAATTGTGACAGCAGTAAGTACTTTATATGAAATAAATTAAAGTATGGAGGAAATTATAATCTTGACCTATTAGTAAAGCATATTTTAAAAAAGAAACAAATTACATAAAAAGAAATTTGGAGTGACACTCAATTATACTATAGGTAAACATAATATTGAATTCGTTCACAGTCAATTGCGTTTGGGTTTCATTAGTGTTCGATTGTGTAAATGTAATATCAAACTCTCTGGAAAATTATTATCAGATTGATAGATAACCTATCTATTGACCCTCTTTTTATTGGTGATTGCATTGATTTTACCATTTATAACAAACTTTAATAATTGATCTAGGACAACCTGATATCATTGTAGTCCTCAGACCTCAGCTGATATACCAGTTACACGGCTATTCAAGTATAGGCTTTCATCTACAGAAACTCCAAGGTGTTTACGTCCTTCTGAGAGTTTTAGCTTAGTAAATTGTAATAATGTCTTTGAGACTTAGTTTGCTTTTCAAAACATGTCGACTGATGTACTTTATTGTGCAGACGAAATAACGAGAGTGTTATTTAGAACATTTTTAAGAAGCAGGTATCAGTTAATTTTGGTGTCATTTTCAATAGTATATATATATTTGTTAAAAACTTATTAAAAGCATCTAGTAGCCTGCCTTGGAGGTATAAATTATTACAGTGGAGAGAAAAATTGAAGAGTTTGAGAAATGCAGGAGAAGGGAATGGAATGCATTGATTGCCAACCATCTATAACAAGACCTTAGGTCTGGGCTTAAAAGAGTTAAGTAGCAGAATCGATCAGGTCCTTATAGATAGCTTGCAAGGGAGGGGGAGGCAAAGTTATCCATTTGTTTATCCTTCGACAGGAGAGTAGAAGAAAAAGGAAAGTTATAACCCTACCTGGAAGTTGACCCGTGTTAAAAAATGTACTCCTTAGGCAAGGAGCTTTAGGGTAACTCAAGCAGACGGGGGGGAGTAAGTTTGGAAACATTATTCCCCAGTGAAGCCTTTCTTAGTATACTCTTTCCAAAGAAGCTGACATTCGAATTTATAACACTTTTGATCAGGGTGACTTTCTGATAAAAGTTGAACGTGTGAATAATTCATATTTTAACACAAACAGCGTGACAACTCTCTTGTTGGTCAACTATACCATATTAAAAGCTTCGCTAGCATGTCATACAACACTGCATAAATAAACAGTAAAATTTTTGTTTGCCAATTGATTACTTTTGGAAAACTTTTTTTTGTACTCCAAACTATCAGTAAATTGAAAGAATTATTCCCATCAAATTTGAAGTATATATAATTCCTTTCCAGCTAATATCATTCATCCTACTCTATAGTTTCCAGTAGTTGTAATTACTATTTATTTTCTGCTTCCGAATATATTGGGAATCTCTAAATAGTATATTTCTATATAATGAAATTTGTTTTGAGTTTGTTATTAAAAATCGGAAAGGTAACTCTTCCGAAAAAAGTACAAAATTAGTTACTTAAAATTCACAATTACACAAGTTTTTCTTGAGCACTGTTTAATTTTCGCAGCTACATGACAAACAATAAAACGTTTTATTGATTAGTAAATTATAAACATTTTTGCAGGTCTTTTTTTTATCATTTATAAAGTTGTTATTCCCTTTCACTTTATGAAATATCCATAAGATTTTATATTAATTTGTAAAAAATAGCAAATAAATAAGACAGCATACTTTACATTCAAAAAGGAAACTGAAGAAACGTAATTTGAACAGCCATCTTATTTATGAAATATTTATACAACTCTACTTCAGATTTAACTCCATTGGAACCCTTTTTATATGAAAGCTCAAGCAGGTATACACAAGGTAAAACTACCATGGGAATAAAAAAATTAACTAGCTCTCATATTCTCACACTGGTCAAAAGCACCGTTTATATTACTTTAATATAAACTAGAGTATATTTTTTTTTACTTTGATCCGTAAGTTGTAAATAATTCTCTTACATTAAATGTTTACACAATGTTAAGCAACTATCAGTAATGTTTACATAGCTGAGCTTATCATTGATTATCTGGTGTTAAAATCGTTGATAATGTTCAAAACCGATGTCATCTCATTGCAAATAACAGTCTTATTTGCAAGAACTATCTAGCAAGATCGCTGAATATTTTAATTCGTCATTGAGACTGAAGGCTATTCCTCTATGGACAACAGTTTTTTAACCAGATTAAATTGTTTGTTTTAGAAGAATGCAGAACACAGTTGAAGTGGTGCAAGATCGCTTTACTCTAATTGTGACAAATAGATTTATGAACTTTTTTTAGTAGCTCAAAACTGACCAAAAGATATAGAATACAAGAATCAGGTTTAATTTTTAACATCAGACTTAGCAATACTGTAAAATAATCAAGGATGCTAATCAGGGTCAATAATTGCTATGTTAAAACAGTTCATCAACTTATGTTTAAAGTGGAAAAGCAGTCATATTCTACTAATACTACCATTTATGCAAATTAATATTGATAGAATTCTGGAAAAAACAGTAATTTATAATTCTATTCAAAGGGAAAGAAAGAAATTGACGGCCAGTTTCCTCTCAATAACCATTGAAGTTAAAAACAAAGTGACAAGTTGATATTGATGAAAAGAATATACTTTTTATAGAATATTAACAAACGAATAAACAGAAAGGTATACAGGACCTCTCTGCCAATAGCCGAAGAAGAGTTTCCACGATGGCTTCTTACGAGAATAAATTATAATACTAGTTAATAAGTAACAACTTCATATGAATCGAAAAACCTGAAGAGTCATCAGTCACGCCTGAGAATTCACAAGTTCTCGCTTGTACTCCAAAAGAATTATCACAGTTAACAAATTTGTGTCGGAAGTCATAATTATCATTTTCAAAAATATTTTTTTTTTACCCTACGACATGGCGGCGAATTCTATTGTGGAGACTATAATAGTCGAAATGAACTGACTTCTGTCAGTTCTGTCCATCTGTTCTTTCTTTATAAATTAACTCACCAATTCTTTTATATATATATATATATATATAGTCCAATGCACATAAAGAAACATAAATAAATTAAAAACACACACTTACAGTTTCTAATTTTTGGTTTGAACCGTCTTCATAAGAGAGGGAAATCAAGTGCACTGGTTCAGAGATGGTTGGAAACCAACAATGTTGACGCATACGCACCATATCACAGATAATACGGTAGACAGGAATCAATTTATAATTAAATTTAAATTAGAAAATATGAAAAAAAAATAAAAAAAAAAATTTGGAGAGGATTTGATACATAAATAAAAGTTACAGACTAAGCTATTATAAAATAAAACTGAGAATACAAATAATAATATTAAATAAAGAAAGTAATTAAATAATAAAAACAAATAATTAAGTAATAAAAAATGAACTAATTAAATAATGAAAGATAAAAAGGAGTATTTGATTATAGAAGAAATAACCTAAAAACCAACATACAAACGAAATGCAAAGACTAGGGAGTAATTAAATAAAGCTTTATCACTTTTGACGGATCAAAACGAAAATTAGAGAGTGTAAGAGTGTTTTTAATATCTCTATGTTACTTTATGTGATTTGGACTGTGTTTGTTCGTTTTGGATCGTATTTTTATCGAAAAAGTGTATGTATATACTATATATATAGTAGCAGTTTGCTTCTCAATGCGAGTACTTCGCACTTCTTCCCGATGACGACGGATGTCAAAATATCGAAGTGAGTTCTGTAGTGACTTTCTGTGTTCTTTGCTATGTGTTAAAGTTTTTATATATGCATATATATGTATATATATATATATACATGTTGTGAACCTGTTCTTTACATAAATTTACAGTTTTTTGTATGTCATTTATCTTGTATTAATACGTATAACTGGGAATTGTATCAACTTTTCCTTATTGACTGAGATTATATTTTTGTATAACATTATTTGTTCATATAACTTTAATATAATTGAATTGATATTACATATATATATAATATTTTATAAGCATTTTTTTTCATAAGACTAGTAGAGTTAAATTTCATACCCTCATTTAACTTTTATCTGTAATATTAGATAAAAATAACTTAGTAAATAACTTTGAAAAGAATATTATGTCATAAATTAAATAGAAAAATGTATTAGCTTAATACAGAAATTTGTAGTTGAAAGGTTTTGATTAAAAATGGATGCATTCATTGCTTATTCATTGAACTAGAACTAATGATTGATAGTGTAGTGGAATGCTACATAACGCATATTGATTGTGTATCCTGAATACTGACTGTAACAATGCAGCCATTGTGCAAGTAAATTCTACATCAAAGCCACTAATAACGGTGATAAGGCAAAGCTGAAGAGAATGGGAAAAATCTAGAGTTTTCAGACAGTTTTGATAACACCAATTAACAATATTAAATTAATAATCAAAATAGAATAACTTATTAGCTTTTCTTTACAATATCTATTTTGATTTCATTATGATTTTACCCAGTTAAGGTCTGTTGAATGAAGCTGTATTATTTTTATGAGAATCTCTGAATGTACATGTTTGATTAAGTGGGTATGGCTGCAAAACTATAATACGTAACCTACAAGTAATACCATTTCACAGATCTTGACGAAATTTTGCAGATGCATTCTTCAAAGAGTTTTGTTTGTCTGGTAACATAATGTAACTCTATTTGTACCAAGTAGTACATTATACCAAACCAATAAAATTTTGTTCAAAATTTGCTGATTATTCTAAAAACTCAATTTTTTGTACTACCTTCATTAAGGCTATCAATAAAAATATGGCATGCATATTAAAATTCTTTGTAAAACTGGATAATATTGAAAGCAAGTATTGACTTACACCTACTAGGTTGTTTTGTAACTAAATTCAATCATTTGAATGCTTCTGACAAAAGACAATTCATCTTATGAATTCTAGAGATCCTAATAATACTGGTTAACACCTGAAGCGAATCCTGGACAATACAAGTAGTCATTCCCTAGGGTGATACGATAATCGACAACAGATACAGCCATCTCAAAGTTAAATCAATTATGTCCCACTGTTTTGACAGAGTTTCATCTTTAATCAGGTTTTTAAATATACTGGTGGAAATCATTTTGGTTGACGCATACATTTTGTTTTAGTATAGATTACCTGCGTCATAATTAGCATATCCAGATACAAAGTCCACTACAACAGACATACTGTTGCATTCTTTAACGAGCTCAGGAAGTATTCATGAATAGTAAATTGGAGTGTTATATCAGACAGTCCTATTTATTGTTTATGAACTTATAGTTTACACCTATATTGTTAAGTTTAGTGTGTGTTTTGTATGTGTAAACACACCATTCAGTATTCAAAGATTTATGTGCTTAGAAAAGCCTAAATGTATATAAAATACAAACATTAAAAGTGGATTCTTATTTACAATTTACAAGACAGACAACAGAAATTCTTTCAAATCTTTAAAGAATTTCGTTATATTGATTTGTGGAACAGGAATATCTTTAAAACTTCATTTTCATCCGGTTTTGTTTAAATTTAAACAATTCTAAATTCGTATAAAAATGTTTATAAATTCTGTAAAATGAATGTTTGATAAATCCATGAGTGTTTGATTTCAAAATTTTCTTTAGGATAATTATATATTTTTTATTAATCTATGGCAATAAAATCGTTTGGATATTCCAGTTCATAAGATTTAATAATGTAAAAACACGAAATTTCAGAAAATGTTACTATATCTAATGATTATTTTCCAACCTATTCGACATAAAATATTTTTTTCTAGTAGGTTTTGAATGGTCAATGTTACCCATTGAATAGCAGTTAGGGGAAAGGTCTTGAAAAAAGGTCTGCTTAAAAAACATGGGCTGAGTGTTATTCTATAAAAAGAGTCATTCAAATTAGATGTAAGACATAAAGCATCTGCTATCAGCTAACCTTCTTCTGAAGCTATATTGTTACCAATTTCATGACTTCTCATTACTAACATTTCTTGAGATTACCATAACAAATTACTTAACTGGAAAGAAAAACGTCTAAAAACGAGTGATCATTGTACTTTAGTGTTAGGAAGGTAATATGAGATTGATTTTAGTGAATGCTAAAATTTATAAATTAAATATTCCTAAAGATAAATTTAATAAATAAACTATAATAATTTTTTTAATAAAATTTAAATAACTATTCCCTTGACATGATTCTCAGTTAATCAAAACAAATCCAACAACTACAGGTTATTCACTCCTCTAAGTTGAGTTTTCAGTTTTTAGAATTATATTGTAATTTCCAAGAGGTCGAATTCATTAAAATAATTTTATTGCTTATCATTATTAAGGTAATTTTGCTTGCTCTACAATTAGTTGTTTAACTAAATTAAAAAAAAAAATCTGGAATGGCATTCACTCAAGATTTACTATAAGTAAACATAATATCATACTTCTTGGATATATAATATATAATGTCCCATTTAGGCATAATATTAATGTCTAAATGGGAGATATTTATTAGAATTTCATTCCTTGAGGTAGTAAGTGATTTGTGATAAGTGAACACACTTATATTTGTATATCACACCACGGATGCTTATAATATAATCATTAGTATAACTACAGCAGTAATAACACTTTTGTAAAGGAAAAGCGAAGATTCTGTGTTATGAAATAATATCTTATAGCAAAACATGGCTTTTGTTCCTACAGCCAGTAGATCTCCTACACAATTTATCTAAACTCCTTTTATAATGAAGATTTAAGGCAAAGTTTTCCCTTTAAAACTTCAAAATATTCTTATTTTGTTTCAAAAACTGTAATAAATAAATATATTTCATAATATATTTGTAAAATAATAAATATAAGTATAATATAATCATAAGTATATAATAAATATAAACATTTCATTGAAATACACAACATCCTCTGTGTTAACGACCTGACAACTTTACTGTGGGTTAGTGTTAACTTCTGTGTTATTTGCCAAAGAGAGATACTACTTAAGTTTGAGGAGATCATTTTGGCAGACAAAAAAAACTTGATAACACTGTACAAAGATACAGGTGAATAACAACAAATACAGTGAACAACAGGAATACTTACTTAAGTGCAGACCAGTTTAAAGGTCGTTAACACAGAGTCTGCCATGTAGTTCAATGAAATATGCTTACGCGAAGAATTACTGCTTTTTAACACGAATAAATATATAATAAATAAATTTTAATAAGGTAGCATAATGATAAAGTCAAGATTTATATATAAAAGGAAAATATTGATTAAAATTAAGAAAATGATCTCAAATTAATGTTCAAAACGCAAATTCATTTGCTTAGTACTGCTACTTACGTGTTAATAGTAATAATACATTGCATTAGTTAACACAAGAACTCAAGTCCTTAAAATATAGTGTTCATTAAATTAAACAACTTAATTAAAGTTTTATACCGTTGAAAAAAAAAGAAGATATGTAAAAATAATATATTAGTAGCTTTTTCTAATAATATACTAATTATTTAATATTATATTATTATTGAATCTCATATATATTTTCTTTAAGCTTCATTATATTAACAATGAAAGGTAAACATATTAAAACAAAATGCTAAACTTTTAATGTAGGAAAAACATCACAATATAACAGTTATGTTATAAGTTACCTATTTATAATTAGTAATATTAATTAATTCAGAAACTATTAATTGATAACTAAATAAAATTAAACAAACAGTTATAACGCAAAAAAAGAATTACTGCTTAAAAAAATTCCTACTTTTTAAATTAGTTACTTTATTTATTGATAATTAAATTAAGAACAGTAATGAGTTTAATAATTATGTGCAAGATATGATCAATTTAATGTAAAATGCATTCACAAAAAATAGGTTATTAAAATTAATTTAAAACCAAAAATGGTTGTTGAATAACAGTTTCTTATTGTTGGAAATGAAATATTGATTAAAAGAAATAGTTATACTCATATTCTGTTACTGATTTTTTTTAAAGTTGTTAAAATTATTTTATAACTTTATAGATGATGTTGTAAAGAAGGTTAAAGTTAAATTTTCATTAAAAACTGAACCATTAGTCATATTACAACATATTCCACTAATATTTGTGATGTTTCTTTCTGTAAATTAAATTATCAATGTTACTATTTACCTTTTTTTTTCTAATATTAAAAGATTATTCTAATTATTTTAATAGAATTGCAACTATTGTTATTAGTATATAGAAAAGGAATTGATCATATGAAATTCTAAATAATGAAATGGAGCTATAACACATTATTTTTTTATGTGAATAACTTTTTTTTAAATTACACTGTAATTAAATATTAATTTAAATGAGTTAGTTTTAAATGTCTTTGTAAGTTTTAGTGAGGTTATACAATTAATAATTATTATGCTAAATAATAAAGATAACTATCATGTTTTTTTGAATTACTAGAATATAGTGTATCATTTCTCAATCTACAATTCATTTTCATCATTTAATGGCTATAATTTAACACAATGTAGTATAAAAATAGATAATGTTAAATTGTATACTAACCTTCTTTTTGATGTGCAGAGTTTTTTCCTGCTTGATTTTCAAACACTTATATAATCAGAAAAGTAATTTCACATGTGTGCATCACTCAATAATCTAATTAATAAAATAACTTTTAAACTGCTATATTCAATTTTTTTTCTAAACTTAGATTAAAAAAACCAACTGTTATAGGAATCGAATGACGCCATGATGAAAAAGTATAAAACAGATTAGGCGCTTTCTTAAGCCAGTGTTTACAGTGGACAGGAAATGATCATCAACTAAATATTCTAAATATGAAATAGTCAGACCTGTAAATTTGATGAGTTCTATTCAACAATAAATAATTCTATATTAACGATTTTCATATTAAATGAACTTTTTTAAATAATGGAACCATAATTTTATAATAAAAGACAGAGAATGGAAATAATACATAATTAGTGGAATTTAGTAATTGACTTTTCAGATCAATTGATAATAATATGTTTTATGTCTAAAAAACTGTGTCGGTAAAATTAATATTTGCTAAAATTAAATATATTATTAAGTTAATTGACCAGCTATTTAATTCAATGTTTCGTTTTAAAGCAGTTATCCCTATTTTGCTATTCTCAAGGAAAATCTAATAATCATTGTCACGGCTTTGTAAAAAAAATCAAATGAATCACGATTACTAATAATTAAGACATTAAGTCATTTACTGAGTACTATTTTTAATTAATTTGCAATATGTTGTAAATTTATGCGGCAGAGTATATTAGGTTAATTATTATCAATTAAAAGAGTTTGTAAAAACCAAAGAAATAATAATAAATTTAATAAGCTGGAACCATTTTTTTTTCAATTTTTAATGAAAACAGTATCTTTTTCGAATATATTTACATAAATAATTATTTTATTAACTACATTTTATTGTAAGTCGTGTAATTAGTTGTGTATTTTCTTTTACTTAATTATATTAATGTATAGATTAATTTAATTTGTTTAAATTGTGAATTAAAGTAGTAATTTTGTGAAAAAATTAATTCTACTTACTCTCCCGATATTCAAGACGTTATATGTGGTATTTACTCATAATTTGAAAGGTGAAGAAACACTGAGTCTCCACCCACAAGAAGTAAGTGTCCTCTGACTTCTTAAAAAGTCAATATCACCTTATGAGGCACATGTCACATGACCATGAACACTAAGTGTTCGAATCACAACAACTTAAAAGATCAAATCTTTTTTATTCGTAGAAACTTAGTGTTTCTTCCCCTTTCTAATCAAAATAAAGATAAGCCTACATTAATATAAGTTTTGATGGAAAACTAAAACGAAGATTATAAAAAATAGAAAAAATGAAAACAGCTTTTTGTAAATTATAAATTTTATAATTTACAAAAGACAGTGGAATGGTCTACACTCAACTTTATTATAAGTAAACATAATATCATACTTCTTGAGTATATAATAAATAATGTTTTATTTTATTTTAGGTATAATATAAATATCTAAAAAGAGATGTTTCTTAGTTTTCCATTCATGGAGGTAGTACATACAGATTGTGATTGATCTACTTATCAATATATATGCTTATTTTCTTATATTACACCACTGATGGATATAATATTATTATGTATAACTACAGCAGTAACAACATTTTTAAAAAGCAGAAGTAGGTTTCGTGTTACGAAATAATCTCTTACAGGGGATCATGTCTTTTGTCCCAATAACCAGTGGATCTCTTACATAGTTTATCTGACATCCTTCTACATTGAAAATTTAAGACAAAGTTTTCAATTTAAAACTTGAAAATATTCATATTTTATCTGAAAAATGTCAGCAACATGTAAGAAAAAATGTCGTCCTAAAATAATTTTTAATTTTAGATGTGGGATAATTTCATTTATTATTTTCAAATAATGTTTTCAATTTTGAATTATGTTTTATATTTGTGGACCTTTATAAAATTATTATACTAGTGTTTTTTTTTTAAAAAAAAATGTCTTTCACTTTTCTCAAATATCCAATTCACTATGAGCAAGTGTTATCTTTTTCCTGCGTGCTGTACTCCGTTATAAGGTTGCTATAAATGTATATTAAAAAAAATAAATTATTAATTAGCCAATTTTGCATGTTCAAATCAAATTTGAAGCCGGCTTTTCAGTATAATTTAAAACTTTTATAGGTGGAAGTTTGAAATTTTTGAAAATAATAGATAAGAATATTAGACAAGAATATTAAAAAAAAAACTGGATATTGTCATGAACATAATAGGAAAGAGTTCATTGCTGACACTTCAATATTTATTATGATTCATACATAAAAAAAATTACATGATATTAAGTTTTGTTCCAGGGTGTAACATATAGGTTGATTAGAACATTTTGTGAGACAATTCCTCCACATAACGTTCTATTCATAGGTATAGCTTAATTTTGATCCGATAAATAGTATGGTTTGTATGGTTCTAACAAGCTTTCAGACTGACTAATAAGTCAAATTTTTTACATTTTATTTATTTTTAGTTGTTTTAAAAATCCGAAGATATTTTTCCTTTATTGCTTTTGTAGTCCAAAAGATAATTCCAAAATTTGATAACTCTAGAATCAGTAGTTTGGGAGAAAAAAAATTAGTCAAAAAACAAGCTTTGGCAAAAAAATGACTTTCCCATCATGCTCCCAAACTTTACAAAACATCTACACTATCTTGTGAAATATATCAGTTTGAGCTATTAAAGATTCTGGACCGCAGCGTGACTCACACACAGAGAATTATAAAAAAAAGAACTTGATAAAACGACTTCTGGGACCTCAAAGCATGTAATTCCATCAGAATCTGGAGATCGATTTTCTTTACGATCACTATACTTATTGTAAAGTAAAAATAACTGTTTTTGAAATAATAAAATAAACTATGAAGCAGTACATTCCGGTCCATGTAATTTTTACACAAAAGTATTCAGCTGATGCTCTCAAAAGGGAGCAGTTTTAGGGTAGAATTTCATAATATCAAGTAAAGTTGGCAAATTGAAAAATATGAAGGATTTTTAATCACACCTTCTACCAGATTCTTAATAATCCCAAAGGTTTAAAGCTAAAGACCTGGCAGTTATGGATCTAAAAATATTCTCTAAAACCACATTCTGGTTAAAAAGTGATTTTTTTTATGATCCAATAAGGTTCGAAAAAAAAGTCTTCTGCAGAAAACTTAATTTTTGGTGTGGTATGAACGTGATCTATCAAATGAGCCTCTGTAGCATGCCAGATTTTTTTAGCACACACACAGACACACATACACACACGCGCACACACACAGACACACAGACACACACACACACATATATATATATATATATATAAACTAGAATTTAAAAAAGAACACATAGAAAGGAAACCACTGAACTCACTACTATATTTCGATGTCCTCGTCTTCAGGAAAAGAAGTGAATCGCTCCAAAGGCTGATAACGACTCATATATATATATATATATATATATATCGAAAAAAAATAAAAAAATGAACATAGGGGACCTTGAACATGTAAATCTGCAAAAACCTGAAATCCAATTTATCCATGATTATTATGCTGCACCTCACTTATAGTAAAGTGTAAATTGATTATTCAAATGCTATATTAATGAAGAAAACATGCGTATATAAACTTTAATCATCGGAAATCATGTATTTAGTGTTTATAAATCATGACAAAAGGATATGGACTGATCTTCAGATTTATATATGTTTGAGCAGATAAGTCGATTAACATAATGACGTCTTCGCATCATTTAAACCATATAAAGACAACGATTATTTTAGTGTAGCAATGTGAAAAGATATATCCATTCGAGAATAATTATTTACTTAAGCAAATAATGTTCTTCATAAATTGTTTTTTATGTAAATTATATATTTCATAGCAGATCTATTCTGTAAATTAATGGTAACCGATCCCATTAAAAAATATTTTAAGATAATATTTTCAACTTATTCAAAGTTTAATGTATTTTCTGATAGGTTAGTTGTATTTTTTCGTAACGTTTGTTTGCTTTAATCTTAAGATTTTGTGCAGTGAACTTCAGATCAGAGTGAATGTGACTGTGATCAATCACATCCTTTTTAAGTGCCCCTTAGAGAGTAAAATCGTTTGTGTGTGTGTGTGTGTGTGTGTGTGTGTGTGTGTGTGTTGTGTGTTGTGTGTGTGTGTGTGTGTGTGTGTGTGTGTGTGTGTGTGTGTGTGTATGTATGTAGCGTGTTTTCAAGAACTAGAAAATGACATCCCGAGGTCTAAATAAACAAAAAAGAGTAATTGGTGCCGTGTAGTGAAATTCTTACCTAATACCTCGAGGTAAGGGAAAACAAACTCTAAATAGTGTTAATAAACAAATATCTTGACAACTAAAAATGCATCATAAGACTTAGCTGTGTGATAATTATCGATCAGAGTTAGGCTACCAAGTGAAACAAATAGACTGTGACTCTTGAAGGGCGGTGAAGGGCTGTGGTAGGACCTTGCCTGGAGGCTTTCCCTAACACAATCCCATTACCCATGGAATTCACCCCTCTTAAGACCCCCACTCCTAATCAACGCTCCGAAACAGTTATGCCGCCTTTAAAATAAGTTAAACACATATTTCTTGAATACTGTCATGTTTTTAAAAGACCAAATATCTTGTAAAAATGCAAAAAAAAGAACAACCTTATTTCATTCAACTAGTGCAATCCAAATAACCCCACTGACATCAGATAGAAAAGGATTTATGTAGAAAAAAATAAACAACAAAGTTGCATCTAGTCAAGAAACTTATTGTGGTTTAATTAAGCTCGAAAATGGCCACTCTGTTTGGTTTTTATAAAACCTAAGAGTTCACTTGCATTCAGCAGTCACTTTATAACAATGGTGTTGCTACTATCTCAAACTTAAGAATATTATATTCTCAACTCGCGTATTTGCATCAATGAAATTTATAAAAATATAAAAACTCGATATTTACGTTTCAAATTTTTAGAGTACAATGTAGTTACAATATATTATATAAAATTATAATTATAGAGTTTTTGGGGTAATATGCACATTGATCTGAGGTAGGCCACCAAAATTTGGTATATTAAATCATTTTCCAAAATTTCTTTACCTGAACATTCTTTGTGTAACACTGTGTGTTAAACAATGCTTTGCACACAAAATTGTTTAGCAAAAAAAAAATTAAAAAAAAAGAAAAGAAAAAAGTAGAAAAACATTATTTTTTTACTGGATCCAGCTGTAGTAATTTTTTTTTTCAGCAAAACAGTTAACGAAAGAATGAATAATCTATTTTCACCAATTTTATCAATAGTTTTTACACAGGATTGCATTCATCCTTCATTAGAAGTCATAGATGTACTCATAGATGTAATGATCAGTGAACCGATAATACTATATGTTAGGTTATTTCATATCAATAGTTATGGCCTTCTTTAGTTGGCATTAATTTTATATAAGTGGCACTCACAGTTTAAATATCTTTGTCTAAATTGTTCGGTGGTTTCTTTGGCTGAGTATCAACTCGTAGGTCGCAACTTTTTAGTCTTTGTTTGCAATTACATAGTCACATTTCACTCTACTAGTGTCGAGGCCTTTATCTAATCGATGATTTAAAGGTCTGCGTCTTTAAATTAAATTACTTTTGGATTATGACATATAAGAAGAGCCACAATTGCATTTACAACTGAATCAACTATAGCAATAATCATTTTTATAAAAATAGAACAAATACAATATCTCAGTACTGACGGCCTTAAAATAACGATTAAAGGAGGTATTTTTGTTTAAAATCGTGGAAAATGTGGTCAGTGAAAAGCCTGACAGTTTGTGATTATGTTCTCTAGAGAATGTCGACGTAAGGCCAAAAAGATAGCTTGTGTTGGAAGTTATTTATGGAGGGAATGAATTTATTGTGGGACGCTTTGAAAAATGAAATGGTTGCATTGGGCGGGTGTGATTTAGGTTTAAAGCATGGAGACCCCATGGCTACCTGATCAATGGCAGGAGTGCTAAACGTTTTGGCTCCTCGTCCTGCCTTCATCACCTGGCTTAGCAGCCAATAAGCTTCCCACTCATCAATACCTTTCTACGCCTTTAATATTATTATTATTTCGACTGTTTCGCACAACAGAAATCATAACCAAATGTGCAAAACATCCTCTTTAACTTTGAAAAAATCGAAAAAAAAAGACATCATTATTGTTGATACCACAAATATTGTTAGGAATCGACCTTTCAGCCTCAATGTTTGTCAGAGCTCAACTTTTATGCAGCCAATCCTTCCTTCCTAACTCTTACGACCAAGACTGGGGAAAAAATACATAGGAAAGATATAATCACACATACAAACAGTTATTTTCTGGAGCTCACTCATCTATCCCGTACACTTCACAAAATGTGGTTTAAATGACATAATAATCTTAAAATGTTATAATATAGTGACCTCTTATAACATAATTAGGTTATAAATGAAATAGTATTTAAAATGCTATAAAATAGTTAAAAGAAATAAAATAGCTGTTTTTTAAAAGTCTTTGAAGGGAAGGCAACTGAAGAAAAAGAACTAATTCTGAGAGGCTGGACGTGGTCAAGGAAATTCTTATTTATCTCTGCTATTATTCTGCAAAAATTATATTCATTTGTCATTCAAAAACAAACTTTCAATAAACTGAAAACATACTGTCATTATTGTTGGTACAACTAATATTGTTGATAAAAATCAAAAAGTTGTCAATCTTCTTTTAGCCTAATAAATATTTGTCAAAACCTGAAACACAATATGTACACTTTATGGGGTGAAGCTGGTATTTTCTGAGTGGTTGATAATATGTGTTTGGTCTTAGGACAGGGGTTTGGTTTGGGACAGCTTCAGAGATTAGGCATAATAACACACACACACACACACACACACACACACACACACACACACACACACACACACACACACACTCTCACTCTCTCTCACACACACACACAACACACTCTCTCTCACACACATACAACACACTCTCTCTCTCTCTCTCTCTCACACACACACACACACACACACAATTATCTAAAGCCGATTTCATTACATTGTATGGCTATGATGTTGGCATTGCATTACAGTTACACATCACATTCGACTTGCTACTCACTCAACTATTAATCACAATTAATCACTCAATATTAATCACAATTAATCACTAAACTATTAATGAATTACTATTAATCACATAATAATGCATCACTCAAGATATTCAGCTTTTTTTTTTATTTTAATCCAATTATGCAACGGGAAAGAAGATAAGAAGATACGTATTTCGAAGACTACACACAATATTAATCGATTCAGTTTGCAATTGAACATGAATGAATCAGAGAGGCAGTGTATGATTCACAACACCACGGTGAGTTATTATTGCCTGCAGCAAACGATTTGGGTAATGCTTTAAAACACGATGAAGTTTGAAAATACAATAAAAAACACTCAAAGATATTAAGATGAAACCTCTTATATATTTTTTCTTTAAATTATCTACTTTTAATTTATAAAATAATCAGTTTTGAATATAACATAAAAAAAATTGTTATAGGACAATTTAAATAATTGTAACAATGTAAAAACCTGATAGAATATTGGGCCTTAGGTTTTAATTTTGTATTTGCATACTCTAGCTGTCAGCTCACTATGTTTTGATATACTTTTTGTTATGCTATCCTGATATACGCATATGAAATTAAATGGTCCACTAACCGCATGCCAAGGACCCTCGAAACACTATTTTCCCGTGGAACCCCTAACATTGTCTATGGTCCTCTAGGGGTTCATGTCAACCATATTGAGAACCACTATTTTTTTTTTTTTTTTCTTGATACTTCGACTACAATTTCATGTATTTAGAAGTAATTTTGATTTAGGGTTACTCCTTTAGCTTTTTTGATTATGTGACGTGGATCGGGAGTGCCACCCATTGGTGGCACTCCGTAACTATGTTTAAGCTTTAGGGTGACAGAAAGTCACGTGGCCATTGTCGTTTTAGTCGTCTTTGGGGGTTTGTGGGGATTACTAGTTGGGAAAGATTTTGAGCAAGTGGGTTTGGATGAGTTGAGAGTTTACTGTGGAATTTTTTATAGCGGTCTTTTGCATAGTCGAGAACAAAGGGGACTTTAAGATCTCGGTGAATGTTTATATTTGGGACGTAAAATGGGAGATGCGAGAGTTTTCTGAGTATTTTTAATTGGATGGCTTGTATGGGACGAATGTTTGAAGGTTTGGCAGAACCCCAAAGTTCTATAGCATAAGCCCAAGAAGGCTTCAAGATTGTGTTGTATATGTGGAGTCTGTCTGTTAGTGTGAGTTTTGATGTTCTGTCTAATAGTCTTATAAGGCGTTTGTAACGTCTGTTGGTCTCTGTACGTTTCAGTCTTGTGTGTGGGTTCCATGTCATGCGTGTGTCAAAGTGTAGTCCTAGGTAGCGTACTGTGGTTTCTGGAGGTATGATCTCATTATTTACCACTATTCTAAGGCATCCTTAAATTTTCCAATTGTGACGGTGTTCAGGGTGTTTAAAACTACAGTCTCAGAAGATAAACTATTAAACCATCAGAAATAAATATTTCAACTCATATTGAATGATTGATAATTTTCCTACTTAATAGTTATCAATCAAATTAAAATTATAAATAATTCTAATCCATTAATATAAATGAAAGAAATCATTATAAAACCTTACTTTTTATTTTAAATTTTGTTAAAGGAAAGTTAAAAAAAAAAAGAGAATATTATAATAAGAAATTGACTTAAAATTAATGATATATTTAATTTTACATGGCTGGGGTTTATGGAGAGGACGGGTGTGTGAGTAGGAGTGTTCATGAAATATTCATGCCAGAGGATGATAGCCGAGCGCTACTCTTTCTTACAGGCTTTCCTTTGTAACCTGCAATCACTCAGACATTCGCCAGTTCCTATCAACCAAGAATATTTTAAACATAAAATCCAACCATTACTCAACGCATAGTTAATCTTTGAATGAAGTTTTCACAATTATTTCATAAGTTCAACAAAATTATTTATTGAGAAAGTAATTCGTATATTTTTACAAAAAATAAAATATGCTTTGAATAAAACAAAAATTGAAACGTGTATTTATGTTATAATAAGAAAAAAAATCAGAGTAGTAACTTAATAAAAATACATGCAAAATGATATACAAACTGAGAATCTAAAACTACATTATAATTTTGCATATATTATATATATTCATGGATTTGGACTATTCTAAAAATATTACTTTTTTATAAGTGTAGTTGAAAGTATTGTAATTTCTTGTTTAATACCTGTTTGTAGTAGATCTTTAAAAAAGCATTTTCTCAATTCACTAAATATACTACAGTTTAATTGTTTATCAGGCTATTAAAACACACACACACACACACACACACACACACACACACACACACAACACACACGTAATTTTATTTCATCGAACTGAACATCGATGACTCATGCTTAGTCATTGCTATTAATAGATTAAAAGGATTAGTACAGGTTAATATAAAGAGAAGGTCAAAGGTCAATAATGAACAAGAAACAAGCGGTTAGAATAAAAGAGTTGAAAGGTCAACAGTTTAACTGGACTAATAGAGAATAAATAGATTAAGAATATTAAAGTAAATGAAGGATAAAAGATTATTAAAGGACAAGAAAATGTATTAAAATAAGAGAGTTGAATGAAGGTAAGAATTAATAGGGAAGGTATAATTACAAATAAAGAAAAGTACAATAAAGATAAGAATAAAAGAGTTAAGAGGTCAATAGTGTAAATAGATTAATAGGTAATACATGGATTAATAAAGATTAAATTAATAATAATAATGTTAATAATTATTATAATATAATATTTAATAATAATAATAATAATATAATTAAGATTAATAATAAACTAGAAAAGATATATTAAATAAAGAGTTGAAAGAGAGTAAGAATTATAAAATATATATATATATATATATATATAAAACAATATTTCACAATAAAAATTGTCAGTGGACTCTGATGAAGACCGTTTGTTACGGTTGAAAGATGTGAACCTTTTTTCACATTTCTTATTGTGGTTTGATTACTGATAAAGAAATAAATGCCTTGAGACCTTTCACGTTATGTCATGAAGCAGCAAACAAAAACATAAAAAGTTTTCTTTGCTCCTTTTTTTGTTTTGTTTCCTTTTTTGTTACTTTGTTTGCCCTCTGATGACGTAAAGTGAAAGGCATCAGAGTATTTATTTCTTTTGTTTTTTTTCATTTTCCCGGTTCTTTTGGAATTCGTTGATTGCATTATGTGTTTAATTGTGATTTTTCTGCATATATAAAATATTAAATATTAAGAGAAAAGAACACGGATAAACAACAAGAAAACTTATTCAATATTTTGACAATGTTATCATCAGATGATGAAGTGTTTTACTTGCCTGGGGCTTACAGTAACTTGCCACAACACGTGTAACAATATCAATTGTTGCGATTTTTTGCGAACTCAACAAAATCGCAAAATAAATGGTAGAAAATCATACTAAAGTATAAAAATCTGATGAAATGAAGCTAAAAATAAAAATGATGACTACGAATAGAACTTACACCGTTTCTCTTACAAATGCTTTCTCTCTCTCTCTCTCTCTCTCTCCTCTCTCCTTTAAGAGTCTTTCTGACCCTCACTCTCTTACACTCGCTCTCTCAATCGTTTGTTCTCTGAGCCTATGTATAAAAAAAAAGTAACACATAATCATAATATAATAAAACTATTTAGTGGGAATGGAATATTGAGAACAAAATGCTTTTTTATAATCAAATAGAAGAAAATGAAGAAAGACAGTCAAATAGAAGGACTTATTGTTTAAACAAAAAATAAATTTTACTTCAAACATCATTTGTATTAACTTTTAATCATTTGCTTTGGAAGGTTTTTACGTAAAAATTTGAGTTTTTTTCAAAATCGAGTGTTTATCTGGTTTCAGTCCCAAGTAAAATTGGTAATATTTGTGAAATTGATATTATAGATATTTTAACACATAGACTGAGAAGAACAAAGCTGAATTAATGAAATGACGATGATTTCATAACGTCGATTTCTAAGAAAATTGTATGAATATTTATTACTTTAGAAACTGAAACAGTAATAAATGAAATATTATGTTAACTTGATAACATATTTGGCAAAATAATTTGTTCACTTAATTTATGTTAAAATTATAAAAATATTGCAAAAGAAAATTAATTTACCATTTCTAATGATGTTGTCTATCCTATAATCTATGAAGCATAATTTTACTTCTCTAATTAAGCTGTAAAAACATCTTCCAAAAAAGATATAATCAAGAGAAAAATGAAAAACCCAAGAGAGTAATAATTTAGACTTAATTTTCAACAGTTCTTTTCAGAGTGGTAGAATTACTGTGTAGCTCACCATCATTCATTTGACATTAAAATTTGAAGGTAATCATTAAGATATTCTACAGGCTATAAAGATGCTAAAAAGAACATAATTATTATATCTTTCTTTCAACTAACAGTGATTAAAATAACTGAATTAATTTACTATTCAATTCAATTAATGAATTGTTTTCTTACAATTTTTTTTCGAGGTTTCGCAAATTATAGATTTCTTTAATCTTAAATTATATTAGATTAACTAACTATAAAAAAAGAATGTGTATATATAAAATACAAAGTTTGTCTGTCTGTTCGCTATAGCAATAAGACATTTAGATTTAAAGAAACATATGTTTCTTTGGGGAACTAACAACGGTATTTTGATTTTATCAGGCTTCTTTTATAGGATCTACCCAATATTTTTATGGGATTTAATTCTCTCCAAAAAACTGAAAATCATGTAAAATAGCGTTTAATACGATCGCAGAGTTCACCTCATTTGTTCAAAAATCTACACATTTAAATTCGTTATATATATATATATAGATGTAATTTTTTAAGGGTTGAGGTCCATTGATTTTAAACTAGTCCTTTTGTCAACGTTTCGACATATATTTATGTCATCTTCAGGGCTACAACATGATTGTTTTACAATTAGCACTACTATTACTACTATTTGGTAATTTATTACATTTTAATATGTACAGTAACAAAGAGGAATTTAATGATAAATCAGTAATTTTGACTATGGATTTTTTTTTGTATATTGACATAAGGATATTGTTATAATATATGATATAATATAATATGTCAATATATAAAAAAATTTCATAGTCAAAATAACTGATTTATCAATAAATTCCTCTTTATTACTGTACATATTAAAATGTAATAAATTACCAAATAGTAGTAATAGTAGTGCTAGTTGTATAACAATCATGTTGTAGCCCTGAAGATGACATAAATATATGTCAAAACGTTGGCAAAAGGACTAGTTTAAAATCATTGGAACTCAACCCTCAAAAAATTACATCATATAAATATTGGGTCAAGAACACAAATCATGATATTTATGTATATATATATATATATATATATATATATATACAAAACTAAAGTTTATCGGAACTCGGTCAGTTCTTCAGGTTCAAATTAAACTCTCATTGCCAACGTTTCGATTTTTATTTAAAACCGTTTTCATTGGCAGAAGTATACAATTTTTGAAACAAAAAAACAGATTTTTAAAATAAAATCTTTATTATTAAAAAACTTCTAAAGATTTTTTAGAAGAAAAATATTTAATGCAATAAGAGAACATTAAGTTTTATTTCATGTTCATTTTACATTACATTACAATTTCATTTCATTTTAGATTGTATTAATTGTTTTTCTGTTTCAAAAATGTTATACTTCTGCCTATGAAATAGGTTTTAAATAAAAACCGAAATTGGAATAAGTTAACCGAACCTTTAAAAGCCATGTATTAAAAGGTTTCTCCCAACGTTTACTTTAATAATATATATATAATATATATATACTCAGTGCCTGTGTATATGTATATGTTCTCTTACATACTTATGAACTTACTGTTTCTCTTTCCACTCCTGGAAGAAGTTGAATGCTATTTTAAAACTGAAACTTATTTAAATCTCTTTTTCCGTATATTATTTCACACCTTATGTTGCATGTTTCTTAATCCTTAGTAAACTACTCTCTACTTCTCTTTGTGTGGCTCAGAGCTTCCTCATATTCCTTACTGTCGCTGGTCACGTTTGAACACCATAGTTCAATGCGGAAAACTTTTTTCAAATCATCCATTTCTATATTGTTATTGATTATTATAAATTGTTTTAGATTTATATTCTAACAATTACTTAGTAATATTTACATTTTTAGTTTCTCTCTATAATCAGATAAATCTAAAGAAGAGTTTTATGTTCAAAATAGTTCTTTCTTAATAAAGTATTGTTTAGAGGGAAACTTTATCTATAAATTTTAAATATCTGACAAATTCACCTGAGAAATATTAATTTTCAGAATAATGAAATGAAATCGTCAAACACATTTCAATCGCTCTTCTACAATCTGATCGTTCCTCAATAACATGTTTCCGATTTTGCCAATTTCAATTAATACCAGACTGATATTAGTTTGTGACTCTGAATCAGGGAATGAAAGAATTTAAATTGCTATGTCACGAGTGTTTGAATTAATGTAAGTTGATTATTTTCTACGGCATTTTGTCACAATAATTCCAATTATACGCCTTTAGAGTTTAATATATGATTAATTGGGAATGATCTTCGGCCATTTTAAAAATAATATTAATGATCTGATAAAATAATCAAATATATTAAATTTGATAAAATAATATATGTTATTATGATAAATATTTTTACATTCGTTCAGGACACATTTCAGGTATTTTGTACTGATTGGAATCAAAACTGGTTAAACTTCTAATTTAAGTCGCTGCTTTGATATTATTGAATGTTACGGGGCAGAATATTTGTAAACTGTTATGACCAGCCTTTGTCCATAAATTATATATAATGATGCTATTGAATTAATCTATTTATTTAACATTGTTAATAATCAGATATAACAATGTGTCTGATACAATTGGTTCAAATTTAATCAAGTCAATACAAATTCTAAATTTATTTTGGGTCTTTTATGAGATTTAAACCCTTATTGTTCATTAACTATATTAGGAAAACAGCCTCCTCCCCTCTCATCAATTTGCTATCATTGACGAACATTCAGAAATTCTTTTTCATTCATCGTAAAATCAGAAATTTCTTGCTCAAAATTTGCAATCTTACACTCATATATGTGAATATAAATCAAAACTCAAATGTATTATTTATTGAAGTTGATCCCCTCAACTAAAATTATAAAGTTTTTATATATATCAGACCATTTCTATAAAAATGTTTTTCTTATTTCCGCATTTATACATGTGGATTAAATGAAACCAGATCTTGATATATATATATAATATATATAGTTCTAATGAGAATCTGAGGTTCTATACTCCAGTTTAGATTTCATAGACGGATAGTTGGGGATTCAAATAATTACTTATAGCTTCAAAATAATATTTCTGGATTACAGCACTCAGTTACAGCTGAGTACACATACGTGTATGTAGCTGCATGATGTCTACAGTTAAAGAGTTCCGGACGACTGCCATAAATATTTACAAATATAAAATTCAATTGAACAGAAAAATAATAAATTAATAAAATTAAAAATAATAAACAAAAAAAAAATGGATTTTAAGAAATAGTTAAATTTAAGAAAATCACCCTTGAATACTACTTAATGGTTCAGGTTGATACCCGAATTTGAACGAGTTCCTAGGAGCCATATATAGGCTTCTTTAGAAGCTCTTAAAGAGACAAGTCTGTTGTATATATATAATGAAAGTCACAATTAGAAAACACAAAAAAGAGACTAACACCACGGTTCTCGATCATTTCGGCTGTCTTGCCATCTTCAGGAGAAGAGGAAATGGAAAATAAGAAGGAACATACGAGGAGAGTAGAGACGTGAGTCAGTCCACTAACTGACCGATACAAAATTGGTCTTTGTATATACACATATATGGATATATGTATATATGCATATTTGCGCTCCGTCCTTCGACGTGGGGAGATCTCTCTCACTTCGTCCTCTCTTCTAGTCTACTCCTGATGACGAACAACAGTTCGAAATATTGAATTCTGTAAGTGTTCTTTTTATTCTTTTTTCTGTGTCTTGCTTTGTGTAATTTAAAGTTATATGTATATAGCAGTAGCAATTGAGTAGCAGTTTGCTTCTCAACGTCGAGTACTTCGCACTTCTTCCCGATGATGACGGATGTCGAAATTTCGAAGTGATTCTGTAGTATCTTTCTGTGTTCTTTCCTATGTATTAAAGTTTCATATATGATTATGTATATATATAATGACTATTTTCCTGAAAAAGAGTTGACTTAACAGTTGAAATTAATGTGATGTTAATATAACATTGAGTTAATATGACTCATAATATTTTAGTGCATATAAGTCACACAGCTTAAAATATAATAAGACATTTTTAATATTCTTTATTCATTAAAAATTGTGGACAGACATTTAATTAAACGCAATAGAAAAATGTTGATGTTGGTGTAAGTTCTTCATTACGAGTTATGTCTTGATTGTCATTATTCGAGTTATATTCTCGTTGTGATTTTAATAGATCACAGTAATATACAAAGTGCTGCCCTTGAGTTGTGACTTAGGCATGTAACTTTATCTCGTATACAACTCTAGACATGATGATGTTTTGTTTGCTTCTTCCATGTCACTCAATACCTGACTCAGTTCATTGGTAATGCTACAACCTTCTTTCTCGTCTTTCTGTTAGGAAAGTATTTTCTTTTTTCCATTAATCTAGTGCTGCCATTCCATTCATCTTCTCTTCTTTTCAGTTATCCCCTTTCAATTTTTTTCTTCAAGGAAAATCTACTAGCCACTGTATATCTCAGATCTTCTTGTAGCTGTCTTTTACGGTAGTCTGTTTGCCCATTATCACTAAGCCTAAGTAAGCCAGTCCACACAATTCCCATTTACCAAGAAAATTTCAAAATACTTCATCACAATTCTTGAGTTATATATCAATATTTCAGTTATATATTTTCTTTAATTATATTGTGATATTTTAATTAAGACCATAAGTCAGTCATTTAAATAAGAAATGGTATTGATAGAATGACAGGCAATTCTGCGTGATTATAGTCACAAAGAGGACTCAATAGGACATGAGGATACCAATATAAAGTTCTATTTATAAAGGAGGAATACTTCATGTCAAACAACATTGTAGAATTTTTCATAATATACTAAATCTTTCAGAAACATACAAATTAGTATAGATTGGCAGTAGTTACTACACATACGAGGGTAAGTCAAAAAGTTCCTGAAAAAGTAAATATACTCTTTATTTAAAGAAATTCCAACATCAATTTTCTATAAAACCTACCATCTAACTCTAAACAATTTTCAAGGCGAAATTATTGGGACTTCAAAGGAGTCCCAAAACACTGTTGCCATAACCTCCTGGGTAGATCTCGCTACTTTGAACTTCACTAGCGCAGCTGAACCTCCTGGTAATCATTGCTTGATTGCATTTTACTTTCTGGGTCATACTGATGGTTCCGTGTTTTATCTCCAGTAACAATCCGATCGAAGGACTCTGATTCAATCTTTGTTAGATCTGACAAAGAGAGTTCAGTTCTTCCATGCAGCTGGTCTTCACGCAATGCTTGGGACTCAACATGCTGAAAGTTTACTCAAACCAAGATTTCGCGCCAAAGCCACGGTTCTTTCATTTGTTGTCGATGGTCATCCATTTCTTTGGTTGCCTTTCAGTTCCTCCTGATCATCCTTAAATCGCATATCCAATCATAAAGAACTGTTTTAGATAAAGAAACATCTCTACAAACTTGTTGCAAAACGTCAATTATTTTTCCTAGTTTCCAACCTGTGCTTGGTCAGGAACTTGATGTTAGCTCTGATCTCAATATTTTGGTTTTCCATGGGCTCAATAAGTTACTCTTCTGAAGCGGATGTTAACACCACGGTAGCAAGACGATGACTGAGGTAATTAGTCTATATAGATCACTACATCACAGAATTGTTCAACAGGTAATAGGGTTGTTTCATTCCTTCCTAAATACATCATTCAACAATTTTCCTACAACTTTTTGACTTACGCTTGGACTTCTTCAAGTAATACAGATTTAAGTTATGTTAGTAGCAAGCATAACAACTGGAATGGATTTATTATGCAAGATTCATTATAGGTATAACAAATAATATAACAATAGATTTCTATATTAGAACAACTTGTTTAAATAAAATAAGATACAAACATATATACTTAATTCAAATTACCTTTATAGTATAGGGAAACATACTAATTCTAAACACAATGTTCTAGACTCTCTTATTCCTGAAAACAAACTGATAGAGGAAATAAAGATGACAGGATCTCAGAATTCTAAAACTGTAAGAAACAAAATAGAATAAACTATTTCGTCTCTTGAAATGTATATTAATTTTGTACTGTTTAAAAATAAAAAGAACAAATGATTCTATAAGAGTTATGTAGCCTTTATAATCACTTAGATGGTATAAAATATAAACTTCAGTAGCTATTACAAAGGAAAACATAAAGCTGATAAAGCCTTTTCAAATAGACTTACAGTTGTATTGAAAGAGGAGTTGGTAAAGAGATATTTAAATAGAACTGTGCTTTGTAACACAGTTACAAAATCAAGTATCAACTTTATACTAATATACAGTATCAAGTATAAAGTATAAATCAAGTATCAGCTTTATACTTATTAGCCCACTTCAGCTTTTGAAGGAAAACAAAAATTACAATATACGCTGATTAAAATAAGTTTTGAAATACCGATATACCTGCTAGTTTTTTCTTCCTTGTAATGTTCTTGTTTGTTTGTTTTCCAACGCCTATACTTATTAGACTTTCACCTTTTAGTGCTTTTCTAGAGGTGGAAATTGTGGCTCATTTATTATTCGGCACCCATTTCAGTAATAGGCGAGCCACATTTCCTATTGAATCTCCATTGGGAGTCCTAAATTTTGCATAACTTATATTAATAATTATTAATTATTAAAGACATTAATAATTACTTTAGTGGATGCGTAGGGAAAAGTGAAGTGTTTAATGGAAGAAACCATCAACAGGAGGAGAAAAGTCGCACCGGCATCTATCCTGGGAACATTTGACGTTTTAACAAATTTTTAATTATCGGAAAAGCGTTATAATGCTCATTATTCAAATTACAAGTATGTTATTATGAAAAACAAAAAAAAATGTTGTTATGTAATGTTGGCTGGATTTGAATATTATATTTTGTTCATAATTTTTTTGAAATAAAAACACATAATATAAAATAAGCAATTATATTTGACATCAATGTAATTAGTCTCTACAGTTAACTAATAAAGCAGTTTTTCATTTTTTATCCACGGTCTGATTGCGTAAGAATTCTTTAGTAAGGTAACATTTCTTTAGTTATAGGTAAAAATATTAAAATGTCAGTACAATCTATGATTTTGAAACTATATATATTATACGTACGTGTAATTTATAATATAACATAAAATACATAACTCATTATTTTTATATATTATTAAAAATTTGATTATATATATATATATATATAGAGAGGTGTGTTCTCTAATCGGGGTTCAGTCAATTTTCCAGGATAAAAAATCAAATTTTCGTTGCTAACGTTTCGGTTTTATTTAAAACCTTTTCCATAGGCAGAAGTAAGAATTTTTTAACTAAGAAAATGAAATTTACATTATTTAAAGGAACAACAATGTTAACCGGACAAAACCTTCGACTAGACTGTCAAAGTCAGTCAAGTCGTCAGTCCAGTCGAAGGTTTTGTCCGGTTAACATTGTTGTTCCTTTAAATAATGTAAATTTCATTTTCTTAGTTAAAAAATTCTTACTTCTGCCTATGAAAAAGGTTTTAAATAAAACCGAAACGTTGGCAACGAGAGTTTGATTTTTTTATCCTGGAAAATTGACCGAACCCCGATTAGAGAACACACCTATTCTATCAAACGGTCGATATATTATTGAATCTGTTTTATATATATATAAAGAATGAATGCAATGAACAAATAAAGTTCAATATAGACAAAGAAACGAATATATATATATATATATATATATATATATATATATATATAAAGTTCAATTGTCTCTGTAGCAATGCGCTTACTTCCCCTCTCTTATCCCTCCTGAAGAGAGTTCAAACTTAAAAATAGAGACTGTGTGTTTTTAATTTTCCTATGTTTCTTTGTCTATATATACTTTATTTGTCCGTTTATGATCATATTTTCAACCGAAATGTATTTATATATATAGTTATTATGATGACGAATCTCTCTAAAATTTTCTTCTTAATTTATGCGTAAATCTACTTAAGTTATATTTTCCAAGATTGAGATACATATATTAAGAATATATGTGTCCAAGAATAGCTTTTCCTAATATCTACAGAGATATGTATTTAAAGCTGCGTTCAAAAGTAAGTATTATATAAGAAAAAGAATGATTCTAATATAAATTATATCCTTCTCAAAATAAATCTTTGAATAGACGATAGAAGCTCGTACTTGACAAGATAGTCTCGTCAAAGTTCTAACTTAGTCGACAAAATTTTCAAGTCGGTATGAGAAACCTCGTCCTTCCCTCTTATCAACACTTCAGAAGGCATTAAAATTTCATTTTCAGCCTCAGACCTTACAGTCAGCAATCAGTTTTTCCCTCGAATATAATATCTGCATAAAATTTAAATTTTAAAACGTAATATTTATTCAACTGCAAGATTTCTAATATAAATATAAGGGAGTTTATTACAAATATATAAGAATATTTATAATAATAAAATTATATGAAAGTTAGTTAAATTATTTTTAACTTTAATATTTTAATATTTATATCTGTTTTTTAAAGCATGTTTAATATATGACTGCTGTTTATATGGATAGACGCACTGTCTGCTTCTGATAGATACACTGCGTTTCCTCGTTCTAATAATATATAAACCATAACTTGGAGACCATGTGCTAATCCATTGAGTATGCATCATTATGTCAAAGACCATGTCAAAGGGTTGATTAGTATCTATATGAAGGCTTTATGTTATACTGAACATAATTTTTTTTTTTTATCCATGACAATAGATGACAACAAACTGCGGTTCAAAAATTAACGCATTTACTATTGCATCTTTGTAAACCCAAAAACAAAAGATACAAAGATAAATAAAAATATAATATTGTATCTTTATAAACGTTTAAAGTTCATTTCTGTGTTGCTTTTTTTTAGTTCCTATTATTTATATGGCTATTTTCTAGCACTTTTAAATACACCGTAATAACACTTCTGACATAAAACTTTTTACAATCGATATTGAGAGCAGAACATCATAGAAAGATAAATCACAGAACTAAAAAAACTCTTTTCAAGCCAACAAATCAAAACTAATTTGATAATCGAGAATCCAAAACTCTGTTTTGATTGACAATTCTGATGCAACTCCCACAACGTTTCATCAACTGGTGTTCGAAATACCGTTCATTGTAAACGTTTTCTTTTGTTCCATGCATTTTGTTATTTCTTAGTTGTTATTCAGCATTCTTAAAAAATAATAATGTATTAACTGATGAAAAAAAATTCAAAAAAAATTTGACTGAATAACTGCGACGTTGCAACTTATTAATTGAATGTTCTCTAGGCTGTTCGTGATGCCTTACTATCTTAGCAAAGTTTAAACTCCTCCGTATCATAGTTTGCAGATCTATGTAAAACACTTCTACTTGTATTTGATAGCAAAAGTTATTACTTAAATTATCTAGGTTATTATTTAGATTAGTATCCTAAACTTCCATCGAAGGAACTTAGTAAAACTGAATTATCATCAAAGCTTCAAACAGCAATTGGATTCGATATTGAAATACTTCAATTATAAGATCTAATGGATTAAGGCAATTTTAGTTCTAACTGGATGGAAATGTTTCAAATTAACGTAACTTCATCACAATATGACTTATTAATACAATATAAATCGCAAAAAACAAGTTTGTAAAGTTTATGGAAATTTATTAAACACCCATTTTATTAATTTAACTTTTTTATAATTTTCCTGTCATTAGATATTTGTTTGCTGTAAGCATACAGGTTACTTAGTGCATACATAATTTCATGTTAATGGTAATTCTTTCATTTGTTTATCACCCAAGCATTGAATACAGTATAAATGTACAGCATAGTACAGTACAATGTTAAAACTAGCTACTACAGCAACTGTTTAACTAATAACACTTGTTAGTAGCATTTGTTATTTAAATTTGTAATGGCAACTGAATTATTTTATACCTAATATAATGTAAATACAATTTTAGT
Organism: Hermatobates lingyangjiaoensis; assembly: GCA_026182355.1. Lineage (NCBI taxonomy): Eukaryota > Metazoa > Arthropoda > Insecta > Hemiptera > Hermatobatidae > Hermatobates > Hermatobates lingyangjiaoensis. The sequence continues at coordinate 763,454 of JAPFBL010000256.1, forward strand.
GATATAATTATTGCTTTAATAGTATAATTAATTCATAAATAATAAAAAAATAATGATAATATTTATCAATTTTCGATCTTTGAAATATATTCTCAATAAAATGAGTAAGTATGACAGGAATGTTGATTTTCTATTGTAAGCCTACTATACTAATATCTGAAACGATAAAACATTATAGAACTGATATAGTTCACGAGATTTTACCAACTCAATGGTATGATGAACTTAAATGAATTTGATACACTCAGAAAAACAGGATCAGATAATTTGTCTCTTAAAACCAGTGAAGTTCTATAGAGCAAGCATTATTCTTATTGCTTTATTGGTTTGTAGCACTCCACTGGCTTTGAGCGCACCCAACTCCTTTGTTTCCTTATCGTTTACATACCCCTCCTCATTCAATCTCAAATGACCAAAATTCCTGAGTGAATGGTTATCTGTCCTCTATTTCATTCATTGTTATGTCATCCATTTTTCATTATTTTATTTATTTGATATAACTCTGATTTATTTTTGGGGCTTCTAATTTTGTACTGTATGAAAACGAAGTGTTTGCAATGCTTAGTTTGTATAAAAAAAACTTCTTTGGTTGCATTGATCCATACCTCAATATCTTTTTACCCCAATATGAGTAAATACCACACAATTACGGATTCTATAACTAATGCGTTACTTATAAAATTGTTAAAAGATATGTAAAAGATGTGGAACAGTTCTTACAATGTCCTTAAGAAGAAAGATACGAGGTAACAAAAACATTTTCATTGAAAATACAAAACTCTCCAAGATAAAGAAATACATGATGACTCTTTAGATGAAAGAGTGAACTGAAAAATCCACGCCACAGATGTCTTGATTAAGTCTATAAACGCACTAATCTGCTGTATGCAATTCTTTAGAAGAATCATGGGGTCTTAATCACAAATTTACATTGCTCGATACCAGAGTTTTTCAAACTTTTTTCGATGCGGAACCTTTTTTACTTCAGTAACTTACCCGGAAACCCCAGATTCTAATGATTTCATACAATCATAATATAAATATGTTCATATGCCTTTTTAAATAGTATGTATGTTTAAAAACAATTAAAAAAGTAATATACTTCAATGTGTATTTTTTGAATAAAAATTCAAAACTAAAAGATTTCAATTTTCATATTTTCTACCAGTGCATAACACATAAAACAGCATTACTAGCAATTTTAACACAGAGTTTGTTTTTTAATCATTTTTGGCTTTATAGTTGAGAGTTTGATTCTCAAGTTAGCCCTAGCATTAAGTCTACTTTGGTTTCTATGGCAGTTTAATGAAAAAATCCAGTTTTACATAAGTATGTAGTGGGAAATGGCAGCAATGTGTGAAGTGCTACTTTTGTAATAGCAGGAAATTCAGGAATCAGGGAGTTCCAAAAACTGACTAGTGATTCATCCTAAATATCAATACAATTTTAACCACTTCTACTTATGGGTATATGTAGATATAAACATTATTCGGTTTCATGATTTGCAAGAAATATAGAATAATTCCATATTCACAAAAAAAAATTTAGAAAAATGTGTTTGCTAAATGTTTTCACGGAACCAACTTTGGGAACCTCTGCTCTACACTGTTGTGATAAAATCATATATCATACGCATCGAAAAAGTGATATTAATAGGTTTCTGGCCTAAAGTAGCATTAATAAACTACAAAGGTAACTCTGTCTAAATACGTCAGAAGCAATGACCTCCTGAACTACCACCAGTATGGACAAATCACACACCCCACTCCCTTACATAATACAACCAGAAAGATGTCAACAGCAGTCTACTGAGACCAGTTGGAGATAAACATGTTTCTATAGGAAATAAAATGTTATAATATAATATAACCAAACAACGACTGAATACATTTAGTCGAGTTTTAGTAAAGATACTCTACAGAGTTTTAAGAATCTTGAGTAGAAAACGTCAAGATTGCTACAGAACAATATCTTTATAAACTCGTTTACAATAAAACCTGTATTTGCTATGTTTTAATGATTATTTCATCAACAAGTTACTGTTATAGATAAAATAAACATGTAATATTATATAATTAATAGTAATTTGATATTACAGCGCAATGACAGGAAATATTTATCGCTGGATAATACTGTGCGCATTAGCTATTTAGAATATATTAGAATTTAGAATATCATTCAGTCATTTCTTAATAGAGTTATTATGTATTCATAAATGTTAGTGTATTAAGTCTACGTAGTAAAATAATAACATTTTTACACAGTATTTGCAGGTATGTCTTACTTAAAATTTAGCCTTGATATCAAGTTGAAGAAGATAATAAGCTTAGGACTCTGTTTCGCTAGCTTAAGCCGGTTTATTTCCGATTGTAAATAAATCTATTTCTGAAGTAAAGGACCTTTTTGCACAAAATGAGGTTAAAGATTAAAAGTTAGTTATCTCAGCCAGAAATGAACTTGCCTTTAACAGTCCAATGTTCTCAGTCTGCCATTTATATCTCACAAGCTTACAAAAGTATTACCTTCTGTTTGATTTAAATAAATTCATGCAACTGACTGCTTGGACTTGATTACAAACATATAATATCAAGTATGTTGTAATCTTTAACATAATATTTGTAATCTGTATGTATAAAATACAAAGTTTGTCTGTTGATCCGCGATAGAAATAAAACGGGAGACATTTAGATACAAAAAACATATGGATCTTATATAATTTTTGTCGGGGGAACTACGATATTTTGTTTTTAAAAAATAAAAAAAATTTACACAGCATCCACAGATGACGTATACACAATGGAGATGCAAGGTATAGGAAAATTATAGGAAAAATAAAAAAATATCAGAAAAAAATACAGATATTTTTTTTTGAGGATCTATAACTATAACTATAGTTATAGTTAACTGTAACTATAACCAATCTTTTGAAAAACAGCAAGTAAAAACCAACATTTACGAGTTTATTGTCGTAAACTCTACGTAAGCTCCCGCGCTTTATTGTCGTTAGGACAAATTGACAATTATTTAAATAATTAACATCGGTAAAAATGATTGTGGGTATCAATGGAAAAATTTAAGTGCATAAAATAAGTGCCATTAATGATTTATACTACCAATAAAGTTACTAAATCAGCTTGGAAAATTCAAGTTTTAAAGAAAAACTGACTTGAATATTTTAAAAATAATTAGTTTTGAAAATTTAGTAATTTTTATGATGTAATTATTTGAGTTCAATATAATATACAATATTTCTTTTATAAATGTTATAACAATAATATAATAGTGTACACGAGCAATATTTTACACTAGCTGATCAACCCGGCGTTGCCTGGGCGGTAGATTATATCCCACCGTTTTGGTTCCAGGCATTAGATCCCAAAAAAGGACCCTGGTCGAAATCAAAATACCGTAGTTAGTTCCCCTAAAAAAGTTATACAAGATCCATATGCTTCTTTGTATCTAAATAACTCCAGTTTCATGTCTATAGCGGACAGACAGACAAACTTTGTATTTTATGTATACAAATATATATATATATTCACTATTCAAGAGCTTCCAGCACTCAGTAGGTAAACTTACAATACTATGCTTAATGAATTTAAATTTAGGATCAATATTTTTTGAACTTGGGATAACGAACATGTCATTAATCTGACTATTTAAAGCAGGGAATTTTAATTTAATAATCAGAGCCTCCAGAATTTTCAGTTGAAGGTGGTTCTTATTCATTGACTAGTGCCTTCCACTAGCATTTTCCTAGTCAGACGAATGCCGTGTTTGTTCTCAATATGTGTTTTGGGTACTCCATTTAAAATAATAAAATAATGACTTCGTAGTAGTCATTCCGCTATACCTCGAGATGCCCTGCTTTAAATAGTCAGATTACTGACATGTTCGTTATCCCAAGTTCAAGAAATATTGATCCTAAATATATATATATATTATATATATATATATATATATATATATATATATATATATAGAGGTTTACTTTGGGAGTAGACCTTCTTTTAAATATATATAGTTAAATAACTTTAAACCTTTTGTGTTTCTTACATACCTTCTCAACTTTTCTGACATTATTCCTCCATGTTTCAGGTACTATATAAACCAACTAACCGAAAGATTTGATCAATCTTTCGATTAAGCCAACCTTAACGATCAGGCCAACTGTTTTTTCAGAATTTTAAAGTTACATACGTGAAAAAGACAAAACAACTATATAGTGATTTAAAAAAGGTTGTGTAAAATTCATGTAGGGTATTTAGAAACAAACCTTTTAACACAAGGTTCTGTTTAGGTTATTTATTAATGTAGATTGTAAATTTTAAAAGTGTATTTTATTGTTATGTTTAAATGAATTGAATTAAGTGATGTTGGTAGAAATAATCATTGTATTAATAATTGTAATTCCTTGATAATAGTCAGTGTAGACCGAAAGTCGGACCCAATGTAAATACGGAAAATAAAAAATAAAAACAAATCTTTCGGTGGGTTGGTTTATATGGTGCTTGAAAGATGGAGAAATAATATCAGAAAACTTGAGAAGGTATGTGAGAAACATACAAGCCTGAAAGTGGGCGAGTTATTTAACCCAAAATCAGCAGTTGGGTTTTTGACTCTGACGAAGACTGCTTGTTACGGTTGAAACATTTTAGTCTTGTTTCCCCATTTTTTATTGTGGTTTGATCATTGATTGTTATTTCGCGTGTTTATGTGAAATTTTTTTAACAATATATATATATAGTTTGAAATTTCAATATTTAAGAAACAGTCCTTCCTTAATACATGTCAGATTGAATTTACGGCCTATTGTTTTTTTAATTAATTTTTTGGATAACATTTCCAAAGCCCTTAATAATTATTTAAATTCACAATGAACTAGGTAGATTAAATCACCATACGTTTGGTTTTCAATTGTTATATTTTCTCCAACGTTTCGGTCGTCTTCGACCATCTTAAGGGGGTAAACCTATTTTAAACAATGTTTAATAGGTTTTTTTAGATATTGTATATAGGTTTACCCCCTGAAGATGGTCGAAGACGACCATAACGTTGGAGAAAATATAACAATTGAAAACCAAACGTATGGTGAGTTAATCTACCTTGTTCCTTGTGAATTTAAAAAATTATTAAGGGCTTTGGAAAAGTTATCCAAAAAATTAATTAAAAAACAATAGGCCGTAAATTCAATCAATCTGACATATATATATATATATATATATATATATATACAGTTACATATAACATAGTAATATATTAATTAGAACACCAACACTATTACACTAGCATTTAGTATTACATAATACATACTATATGTATATTTTAATATACATACATATATATTTTATTATATATATATAAATACATATATATATATTTTAATATGTAGTAATACATACTACATGTTTATTTTGTGTAGCCATAAGCGAAAATCGAAATCCTTAAGCACATGGTGTTTCCCGTCGACTAATTGATCCGTAGTCACTCACTCTGTTGCACAACACAGCCTCGTGGGGGTTGTGGCCTCCCTGTCACTTTCAGCCCTATGATCCTGCCCCTAGTTCCTGCTCCCGTCTTGTCACGCGCATCCCTCTCTCACATAACTCTGCATATCTTCCTCCACGTATTTCCAGCACCATGTAAATAAGCACCATTCAACATCTCGAAAGTTTATATAGTTGAAGAAACTCATGTTTTGACACAAGAAATATTACCCAGATTGTATGCAGTTTGAATGACCCATAGGCGTGTCAAAAAGCATATTATATATCAAGTACCATCGGCTTAAAAGCAAGACTATTACTACAGCAGCAGCAATATTCCGTATTTTAACACCACACAATAGGACTGTGCATCAGGAAATTTATTCCAGATCTAAAAATCATTTTTTCAGAAAAATCTGGACCGGCCTACACTCATATTTATTATAATTAAACATCATACCAAGTTCGTCGACTATCAATTGAGTTTGGATTTATTTTATTGTGTCTGCAGTGTAAATATAATATCAAACTTCTTCGTAAAAATAATAAAATAATAAATAATTTTATTGCTTGATGGTAGCTATATTCATTTTATCTTAAAGTTGCAAAAAGGGATAAAATTCATCAGATCAAATTTTCTCGTGATTACTATGCTATACATATAGTAAAGTAAAAATTGATGTAGTACGCTTTAATTAAGATACGTAGCTATCCATAACTGTTAGCGAATATCACAAACTCTTATTGTTTTTTTTAAAGCATAAACTATCTGTTAAAAAAGTATTTTTTATAAATAAAATTGTTTTCTTAAGTTTAGGAAAATAAATGCGGATATGTTCTATAATAGTGGTTTCATGAAATAATATCTTCTGAAATAGAGCGTTCATTTTGAGTATCAAGTCTGCTGATCTTTTGTCAGCAGTTGACATAACCATGGAAGATACTTCATTTAAAACTATGTTTCCAATAGAAGTCTTCCATGTTGTCCTGTTTCCTTTATTTTACTAGATGACTAAATAGAATATAGTCACTGACTCCAAAAATTTTTAGTTAAAAACTTTTAAAAAACCTTGCGTGGAGATTTCTTTGTAAAAGAGTTTGAACACTTGAGTAAGTATGATTTAAAAAGGTGCGACACTTAAAATCTTTGTAAGAGAAAGGCTGGGGATTACTTTTATCTACCTTATAATTATCAGAGGGCTCAAATCAATAATGGACTTCTAGAGGGTAACAAAAGGAAAGGCTCTTCTGGGGCAGTCATTATGAAAGAAACAACAGATTCTAATCCTTTTTTAAATCATGTATTTAAATTAATGGATATGGTTAGAGAATGTCCATTTCACAATACTACTTTAGCTTACAGTATATGAAATTAACGTCGCATTATGATTATTTCTATCATCTATAAACACATTTATAGAACAAAAAAAGAAATTGTTATTTAATCATCAATCACAAAAAATAATAATTTTGCGTATTTCACTCTAAGCTTCATTTAAAATGAAATAATTGGCTTAAATGAATATAATTTGAAAAAGAGATGCAGTATATTTCAAATAATGAATATTTCAGGATGGTTTACATCTAATTCTGCGAGTAGTTTTGTTTTTTTTTCCAAACATTGTGAATCTTCAAGGACAACTGATTGAAGCGCCTTAAACCGGTTCAGAAACACGCAACTTAGGAAGTAAAGTAATTATAGTTTTTTTTTTAATAAAACTTGTCATAATTCGACAACAGTTTGTTACGATATATTTTCATTTGTTTATTGCCCCAAACAACATGAAAAGGCAAAATTGTTCAGCTTGACCCATCTGTTTTAAAGAATTATTTAATTTAACATCATCCTATGTTTATCATCATATTTATACCTATGTTTATCGTTATCATATATTTAGAACTTAAAGTATGAAATACTAATGATCCGGACTTTTGGGGCATGGAATATGGTAGATGGCCTAGTCAGAACGATATTGACTACGAAAAAGCGATACTTGGAAGATCTAGAAAAATAATAAAGTAAGTATGCCTCACCTAAGGTAAGCTACGACCAAGCCTGAAGTAATGTGGAAAACAGTTCCAGGCTAGGTCCTAGGTGAAAAGGGGGTGTTTTAGTTGGTAGTCTAGTTTATCTGGGAGCCCAGGACTATGTGCGTAAATGCATTTCACCTCCTTACCCAAAAAAAAAAAAAAGTATGAGATACTAATGGATTCCTAGAGGAGTGACTTCTTGAAGAGAATCGGTGTACACTCCTCGGAAACTATTATGGTCAAGATGATCCAGTGTGCTGAGGTGTAGAAAATGGTTGACTGACTGGTCAAAAATATCCTGACAGCCAAAAAGAGACACTTAGAAGAGCTGAGATAACCAATTCCAAAGTAAGGCTCCTTTACCTAAGAAAAAGAATGGCCTAGCCTGAGGTAATGTGCAAAACGGTTCCAGGCTAGTGTCCTAGAAGAAAAGGGGGTGTTTTAGTTGGTAGTCTGGTTTAACTGGGAGCCCAACACTATAAGCGTAAATGCTTTCCCTAACCTACCAATGCCCCCCCCCCCCCCCCCCCCAAATATGAAATACTCGTATTTTTGTCATTCCTTCTCTCCATGACTTATTTAGGATCTGCTTTATATTCAGTGTATCCTGTGGCGTAAAATGAATTCCTTTACGAAATAATTTAGAAATGATGATAAACATAGGATGGTATTAAATTATATAGTTCTCTAGAAGAGATAGATAATACCGAGCAATCTCAGCTTTTCTTGTTATTTTGGATAAATTCTGCGCAATAAATAAAAATATATTACAACGAACTGTTACCAAAGTATGAAAGTTTTTTTTTTATAAAAAAAAACACGAAATACTTAACTAGTTACAAACTTGTATTATCTTCTTAATTAGAAATCAAATAAATATGCCTTGAGAGTAAATTGACACGCACAATACTGCAATGTAATTAATTTCCTTACTTAAAAGTGTTAGAACAAGTATAAAAAAATAGGGAGATCAAATTTTTTTGAATACTAAATTAAACTGAATTGTAAAAAAACAAATTAACAATTCCATTTTAAAATGTTCTGATTCTGTTCGCTGTTTTTTAAAAATTCAAATTAACTTTATCTGAAAGAGATAAAAATCAATTAGAGTAAAAAAAAAGTAAACCAGAAAATCTTAACAAATATACGAGATGTAAATTGCTATATTCAAAAAATCAAATGTTTTTAGTGCACTCTGGAGAAGGAATTTTATTAAAATGAACACCATTCGGTACTGAGTTTTTTTTCCCAGTGATTTAAAGCCTTTAATGTATTGACATCATTCTTCATTGCATTGCAGTTTATTTACCATATTCATCACTGTCTTAATGGTAACTTTGTTGTTCCAAAAAACTTTTTTTTATTGCTGACTACAATAATATTTCTTCTCATTTTTTGATTTCTGTTAATTAAGTTGCAATTTAAGATGCTTGTTTTTTCTCGATTACATTTTCCTAAACTTGCTTCAATTGTCTAATCAATATATTATGTTTAATACCCTAATGGAATAATCCAGTTATGTATTATTCATATGCCTCTTTTGATTGCCCATTTGACAACATTGAATAAATATTAGTCTTTTTATTTACAGGGAGTAACCTGTTTCCCAATCAAAGCCACTTGTCATCAGCTGTTTTTAATGACCGGTCACTGAGAACTGCTGGAAGAAGCATTTCTACAAGAATTTCATTAGCATATAAATTGCCAAATACTCGCAGCTTTCAATCTTGCTTGCAAGTTTGATGGTTTCAATGAACTCAACGAATACATTAGCATAATTTTGGTATATAATATATTGACGTTCACTTTCTTCCATGTGTCATAATACAGTTACACCATGCAACATTGCAAATTGATTAATTGCGTACATTTTTTTTTTTAAATGAAAAAACTTGTTTATTGTAACAACTTTAGATACATCATGTGCTGAATAAAGAGAGAAGTATGCAGTAACTATTGCATTTAAATAATTTTTAAATAATAATTTGCATGTGCGTGTTGGTGCTATTGCCTATTATTCACGACTAACTGGTATAATGAAGCTACTCTGATGCATTTGCCAAGATGCATAATGTCATCTACGAGTTACTATTCCAAGGACATATACAACAGCAATTATTATCGTCAGCTTTCCTAGATATGACGACAACTTGTTTCCTCCATTAGGTACAATTTCTTTGGACGGTTCTTCAACATTGGTTACAACCGTTTTTCTTAAGTTACATATATCAAATGAATGAACCTACATTTCATAATGAAAATCAGTTACTAATAACATATTCCGTCATCTCATTAAATATGAACTCTAAACGGGATGTGAGGCAATGTGATTCATATAGCTTAAACGAGGTCCAAAAATATTACAGTTTACGCAATGTACAGTTTACAATCATAATGCAAAGTAATTTTTTTTCATTTGAAACCACCAAGTCATTCTTGTACTTTACTTATAATCATTCTACCTTTCACTGGAACCAACTTTATTTGTTGTATCTTTGCTTATTATTTACTTTTGAAGAAAAGAGGAATTCGTATAGTGATTTTTTAGAACTGTATGATGACATATTACGTTTTTTACATCTTTAAATCTAATCTCTTATGATTAGATATAAAGTTTTCTTTTACGTAGATGTTTTTGAGTGTTTTTGTAAAAATCAGAAATTTTTGTCAGACAATCTAAGTAAAATGTATAGGTAGTGATTTCACGAGTGGTAGATGTTACAATGTTTGGTACAATGTGTTACAAGGAATGATATAAAACACTATCAAAAACTGATATCCGCCATAAGTACCATTAAATACCTATTGAACAGTAGCTCCCATTTTCTTCCTTTTCTTTGAAAGACGTCTGATGGAAGCTCACAAATATTTATTTTGTATGGTAAAATAAATACACAAGTTTATTTTACTCTATACTCTTGACTGTAGTTAAACTCCGATAACCGTCCTCTCCATTATCTAAAAGCTCCCACTTATTTGTCTAAAATTTAAAATTACAGTAGTCAAAAAAAAAATGACTATGATCTTTCAATAAAATATAAAGTCATAGTCATAGAATGTCATAGACAAATTTCTTTCTTTCTCTCTCTCTCCCATTCCCTCTCCTTCTAATCATCATCTCTCAACGACTATTCCTCATTTGTCGATCTTATTGTGTTTTGTCGTCTATGTATTTCAAAGTCATAGAAAGTTTGTTGTCATAGTCAAATTTAAACTGACTAGTTAAAGAAAACATCTGGTATTGTATTCAGAGGGGAGGGGGGGAGGAGAGAGTAAGAGAGGTTTTCTAAAATAAGAAAAAGATAATTAAAGGAACAAAAGACTCGGCAATCTAGAGTGAACAAAGAAGTTCAGGAAGAACTGAGAATAATCATTATCTTTCAGTTGCTCCTGGTGCCAGGTAGTAAATCAGACTGACCATGAGTAGTAGCCTAGTGTCACTCAAGCATATCACTGAGAGAGAGAGAGAGAGCGATATATGGAGAGATACAGAGGGAGAATCTTCCTGGAGATAAACGTGACTTGAAAATACAATTGCACTCTGTTTCCATACACTGTCTCTTTCTCCCTCTCTCTCTTATCGTATTTTGGTCCCTTTCTTATCAGAAATTGTGCTAAACAGTTCTGTTTAAATTAACTGTTCTCTGTTCTATGTACTTTCATTTAGTAAAGTCCAGTTATTATATATTAGATGTATGAAGTCCAAAGTAATGATAACGTATTCCTACCGTATATCGCAGAACTGAAATACTTAGAACACAAATCACTTAATAGATCGACACCGTGAGCAATAGTCCCAATAGACTCCTCTCTCACTCTCTCTCTCTCTTTCTCCCTCTCTATCACTCTTTCTTTCTTATAATCATCATTTGCCGTCGACTATTGCTCCTTTGTTAATCTTACGGTATCTTCTGTTCAATGTATTTCTGTTCTAAAGTCCGGTTGGAGAACCTTTTCCTTATTGTGTATTCGTGTGTGTGTGTGAGAGAGTGTGTGCGTGTGTGTGCGTGTGTGTTGTGTGTGTGTGTGTGTGTGTGTGTGTGTGTGTGTGTGTGTGCGTGTGTGTATGTGAGAGTGTGTATGCGTACGTGTGTATGTATGTATGTATGTGTGTGTGTGTGTGTGTGTGTTTGTTTGTGTATATGTGAGTGAGTGAGTGAGTGTGTGTGTGTGTGCGTGTCTGTGTCTGTGTGTATTAATGTGTAAGATACTTGAAAGCTACCATATATTATAGTAAATATAATTTCTTTGAGACGATATTAATTGTAATGAGCTACATACCAACTCATTGTTCTTCTGTTCTAATTTTCCTCTATTGCATATAATATTGGTTATAGAAATACATTGTTTTACACAGAAATAACCTAGCACGAATTCTACAGTTAGCATTGTGAATGGGACTGATATTTTATATATTGTTGTAACTGATAAAACCTAACACAGCAACTAAGCTCGTGAGAATGGAAATGCTCCAAAATCAGTTCATTGTATGAGGATATCCTACGAGGTGATTATTAATTTAAGAACATTATATTTTATCCAACATCAAAACTAATGAACTATCATTTAAAATATGTTGTTAAATTAAATACTAATTTTTAACATTTAAATACTAGTTGTTTCTATAACATCATAGTTCCATAAAATATGTCAATTATACAGCGTATATCTTGTTTCATCCTTTTTATAAGAGCCAAGCATGCAGTTCCATGAAACACCTGCTTCCTGAATATTAATGGAAAGAAAGAGAAACAAACAGTCAAAACAGATTAAAAATCATCCCTCTTTTCCCCTTAGTGGATTTATAAAAGACCTAAAAATGAATTTAGTGGCTTGATAAATGGCTGTCCTTTCTCTCACAAATGTAACGGTTTTTTTTTCTTTCTGGGCAATTCAGTATTGAATATAATGGAGAGAGTAAAAGAAGAAAATTGACTCAGGTAATGTATATTTTATTTATGAATTTCTCTACTTGTTCTATTAATACTTTCTTACCATATTTAAATATAAAATTATGCATGACATATATCAATGTTGCTCCATATCGAGAGATAATAATTAAACTGTAACTTATATTCTTATCACAATCTAACATTACAATACTGAAATCTTTAAAAAAGATTTTAAAACAGGTTTTTTTCTACTATCACTATTTTTAATATATTAGTTCTAGTTGAAAAAACTATAGTTTGAAACATTAACTAAATTTGTAAATGCTATTATATTTATGTTTTTAAAAAAAGTCTTAGCTCATTCCAATCTATTTAATTAAAAGAAAAGTTTTTTCTGTACATTGTTTAGGACTGACTGACTTTAAGATATTTTTAAGATTTGTACTCGTACATTAGAGAGACCAAATCCACCCTAAAAAAAATTTCCGTTTGTTTGCCCCACAAAACTTTGTCACAAGTAAACTCAACCACCATTAAGACATGACAAACTGAAACTATAAAAGTAGATTTGTGTATGTCTAACTTATAATCTAAGATTTGAATGGATTGGAAATTCATCGCCGGAGCGAAGATATGGACTTTTGAACTGTGTTCAACTAGTTCTATAGACATTTTTATTTTGAAGGAAGGAAGGTGTCGGAAGTAGGTATTGTTAGTTAACTTTAATTTCGTTTGTAAATAAGCTCCCAGCAAGAGCTTATTGACAAGGTTTTTTTCCCGGAGTTCAAAATCTGATCTATTCAGAAATACTGGTTTTGTGAGCTAGCAATTATAATGAAGAGGCAGGAAAAATCAAAAAATAAGTTTAACGCTATATCAAGCTGACGAAAGAATTTAAAAGTTAGTAAACAGAGTGATTAGAAATGGGGAAACAGTTCATTATACAAGTAAATTTATTGACTCCGTAACACCAATTATGTTGTTACGAAACTTGAGTACCCTAAAAATGTATTCGGAATTTGCGCTCTGCACAGATACGTCATTGAGGGGAAGATCATGACGGTGTGTTTTTGGGAAACTGTGTGTATATACCACGCATTCACCGATATTCAGTTACACCGAATAACTATCAGTTTCTATTCAGATGGTGGTTAGAGGTGGATTTTTGAATCTGACGAAGACCGCTTGTTACGGTTGAAAGATCTTAGTCTTGTTTTCCCATTTGATATTGGGTTTGATCATTGATATATATATATTCAGGTAACTCACCACAAATTAAAGAAGATAGTCGCTCTAAGGCCTTTCGCTTTCACGTCGTCAGAGAGCAAGTGAATACAAGTTGTAAGCAGGTTATGAATTTTGATTTAAAGAAGGAGTAAGATTGACAGTATTTTTCCCTATAACTGTTGAAATAGTCTTGATTTGTTTGATAATTCCTTCAATTAGAAATTCATCTAATTTAAAAAGGCCTGGACTAGTGTTGACCAAGCTCTTAAAAAAGTCTTTTATGAGGGCGCTTTCAACAATGTTTCTTCTTCTTTCACATGACATAAAAACCAACTCCTTTGCTTCTTCCCAGTTAATTATGTGATTTTTGTCTCTATTGTGTAGGAACAAGGCACTTTATATATATATATATATATATGTGTGTGTGTGTGTGTGTGTGTGTGTGTGTGTGTGAGTGTGTGTTTGCTTCAAGATTTCACAACAAACTTGCAAACTAAAAATAACGTCTAAGATTAGCGGTGAAATTTTTAGAAATGTAGGTAAAATCACTTGACCAAAATAACTGGTCTTCAACTGAGTCAAAAAATTACAGTCAAACAATTAACAGCAAGCAAAAGAAGAAATTTGGTGTGCTATTAGAGGGTGTGGAGTAAGTGAGGAATTTTAAAGCGCTTAATAGGTAAGGGAACAATGATAGTCTAAGTTAGTCTGACAAAGCACTAATCTTTAATTAATATATAAACCAGCAAACATAAATACAATGGATGCATTCATAGAGACAGAAAAGAGGTCAGAGTTAATCTGTCCATTGGCTATAAGTTTCAAAGAAACAAATTCCACACCGATATAAAAAGGAACATTTATTAGAACAAAATTGGCTTTTCTCATCGATATATTAATGATTATGAAAGTAGCTAAGAAATTTAGCTATGATAGTAAGTTTATTATTACGATAATATCGTAATAATACGATAGTATCGTATTATTTACAAGAACCTATCCACCATAAAAGATATGTGTATTGATATTTACCCTTTTTCACTTTCAGAATACAATATAGTTTTTTTCTACCCATCTTTAATATTACATCCTCAAATCATATAACCTTCAGCAAGGATACTTCTGTTTACTTTGATTTCCAAGTAGTGTGCTTAATTTATGAAATTTACTAGGTGTGATTCGTTCTAAGTACGTTTGTCTTTCACTGTAATCATCCTATATATATGCAGTTGTAAAAAATTCGTTAGAAACCGTTTTAATTCACCAGTGTTAACAATACTGACTCTCATCAAGTATTCTTCAGCGATTGGAGCAGATTTTGCAACAAATTCTTCCTGAAGGTAACAGCTTTACTCTGTTACTCTTCCTGCCTCCAAAGAAACACAGATTGGATCATCAATACTCCACCAAGATTAAACGTTTGAAGTTTAAATTTTTTGGCTTTTCACAAATATTTATTATATCTTTTACACGATTTAATTAAAGTGACAAAGGTTAATAAACAACAAGAATTCAGTTCATGTATGAGATTTTGATGAGGAACAAACATTTCGGGAGACATACTTTAGTCCCATTTCTGAATTCCATACTACGATTTAGCAAGAGCAGCAAGTTTTATGACTCTCTAATTAGGGCGACATCCATTAGTCCCGAGCTCTTAAAAAGCTCTCTTCTGCTTTCTTGTTAGTTTTTGATCAATTATTTCAATCTTTGTGTTTCTTCATTCGTTTTATAGTTTCATGAGTTAAATATATATATCTCACGTTATATTGTGATACTGTAAACATTAAGTCATTAATTAGTTAGTTTCGCATTCCTCGTTTCTCTTGTACTCGAGGAGACAGAGATTATCTATATATTCAATTAACTTTATTGTGAACAGTTGTTTTCTCAAATGTTTATTTGTAAGATATCTCGGAGCTCCAGTGACCAGTCTGAAGGTCTTATTCTGCATAGCAGCAAGTTTCACAAAAGTAGCTTTATCGATATACTGGACCCATGAGGAGCATCCTCAAGTTAGTACAGATCTGATCAGTACTTTTGTTTTAAGTGGAGGCCTGGATTTATCATTTACCGGATGATAGGTCCTACTCCGTATAGCATTTGCCTTACCAAGAACACTGTTAATATGATAACTACTATTTGTATGTCCATAAATATATATATACACCGATAAATAAATAAAAAAAATTAATTCAGTATAAATATTAAAAGGTCTCAAAAGTGAACTAAAGAAGGACAATCAATATCTTCACAGTTACCGTCTCAAGGTTTTAGTTTGACGGTCATCAGGAAGGAGTAAGAGGAAGGGATACACAACACCGGCAGAACGAGGGTTGACAACCAATTATGCTGTCACAAACACGTCTGATAAGAGGAACAGGTAGATGTAAAAGAAATAATTAAAATGGAAAAAGAGAAGAAAGGGAATAAAAGTAAATAGGCCTAAAAAACTAAAAACTAAATAGTGGGGGTAGTAATGGAGTGATAAGCCTCTAATAGCCTCTAACACTCAACTCCGACTTTCGGCCTTCACGAGGCTACCCTGTTAACCTGCTATATGCAGGGACAAACGGAAGAGGAGGAGAAGGTGATCAGGGGCTGGGCCACCTTCATTTCACATCCTTCCTAATCCCCAAACCCCCTCCTTTTATCCCAGTCCCAGTCTAAGGTGTTATACAATCCGTGACGAAGGATAGATGATATAGGTGTTATTACTGTATTATGAACGGAGCCTCAAGGGTACCAGGCGACCCCTTGAGTTAATAGTCTTACTGCCGGAGGGGACAAAATATTACCGATAGAGCTTCAGGGATTTTCCCCTGTATGATACTAAGAAGAAGGAAGTCCGGAGACCATCCTACGGAAGCACAGATGGTCCAAAAGCACTAACTAGTGGGAGCCAACCTCCCACAAGTGCATTTAAGGACGCGAAGAACATTGTCCCGAAGGAGAAAGGAAGTCACCTTCTCTCAAAATGTAGGGAGCCTGAATGGACATTATCAATGATGGTTTATAAAGATTCTGCAAAGAAGAGGAAGAAACATCGTTGCATCTGGTGACTGACCGTAAGGCAACTTTACTGCACAGAGGTATGTGCTTCGGTACACTCAACAAAACCATAGAACAACTTTTACCGCTTGACCCAGCAAAAGTCCTGAGCTTTTTGAAAGTGTTGACGCTAACTGCTGGGGTACTTTAGTACAGAAGGGGAAAGTACAATATTTTTTAAAACGCAGTACTATAGTCACCTTCAGATAATAATAGTAATAAAACTAAATAGTATGAAATAAATTAATACAATTTGAGTCCAAGAAAAACATGAAAAGTAACTGAAAAATAGTGAACAATTGAATAAAAAGCTGCGCTAATAAAAGGCCAGGTTCAATACGAGAAGAAGGCTCCTATCTTCAGGAAGGATCTCTTTTAGGACCTGTAGCCTGTAGGTTATATGAAGGTTATTGGTTGGAGTTAGCATCCTAGGTGAGGAATAAATTACATTGTTTGTTAACAGCAGTTCTATAAACGTTCTATGACACTCCAAACAGTAAACAAACTTTTTTAACTCTTCATTTTATAAAATAGACCATTTATCTGGAATAGTTCTTAATTTTTTACGAACTTATTATATTCTAATCTATTTTTCAATTACATTCTCACCTTGAAATGGTAATTATTGTATTATTACGTCTAATTATATAGTTATTTTTAATTGAAGATTTTTGCTTTATTGCAAATTTCATTTTCCTTTACTCTAAGTAAATTATAGTTGATGAAAAAATTGATCTCAAGATTTTAAACAATTTAAAGGTTATGAGGTCTCCAAACTGTGTGTGTATAGATAGGTGATGGGTATGTATCCTGCTTTGTAGGCACACTACACCGTTTGATGGATCTAATCTATATTTTAATTATCTGTCCTACTGGTTGACTTGCTGATTCGTCTAAAACGTGTTTTGTATTTTTGCTATTTTCTGAAGACAGATTGATTGAAAATTTGACTTCATAAGTGTGCTTTTTTACTCTGTGTGTAACTCTTCTTCAATTTTGAATTCGTATACATATATATACTATACACAGGAACAGGAAGAAATTAAAAACACTTCATATATTATTTTATATATATATATATATATAACAGATTCAATAATATGTCAACCGTTTAGTAGAACAGATGTGTTATCTAATCAGGATTCTGTCAATTTTCTAGGTTCAAAATTCAAACCTCACTGCCGACGTTTTGGTTTTAATTAAAAAAAAAAAAAAAAAACCTGAAACGTCGACAATGAGAGTTTGATTTTTGAACCCAGAAAATTGACGAATCCCGATTAGATAACATATATATATATCTGTGTGTGTGTGTGTGTGTGTGTGTGTGTTTGTGTGTGTGTGTGTCTGTGTGTGTGTTTGTGTGTGCGTGTGCTGCTTCCTATGCGTAATAACGTTGCTATGCAGCAATCAGACACAAAAGGCAAAACTCACTTCTATATTTATAATAGACAGTAACAGTCTTTACACGATATTTATTGCTATCAGTCACAGATCCATTGGATACAACGTACATAAATCCCTTCTGCACAGAATAGCTATTCTGAACCCTCTGAAATATGCTCTATGTGGTCAGTCATCACCAAACAGGATGGCGTGTGCCCACGGGGAGAAGGAGGTCAACACATTTTACCATGATAACGCTCATTATGAAGCCCGCTACTATTAGTAGAAAGCGGCCTGTTCTGTGGCTAAGCGAAAAGAAAGTCTGAATCCGGTAGCAGAATATAAAACTGAATGTTTCACTTGCTTGTCCAAAATTTCAAGTACTACATACATATACAAGATATATACGAGTATACTACTATATATATACATGTACTATATATATATATCAATGATCAAACCACAATAAGAAAATGGGAAAGCAAGACTAAGATCTTTCAACCGTAACAAGCGGTCTTCGTCAGATTCAAAAACCCAACTCTGGGTTTTTTCTCTGACCAGGTTGTGTTTTTGACTCTGACGAAGACCGCTTGTTACGGTTGAAAGATCTTAGTCTTGCTTTCCCATTTTCTTATTGTGGTTTGATCATTGATTGTTATTTCAAGTGTTTATGTGAAATCTTTTATATATATATATATATACATGTACTATATATATATATATATACAAGATTTCACATAAACATATGATTTTTTTCCATTTCAAATTGTCGTTTGATCATTGATTGTATATACATATATATATTTCTAAAAATTGTATGCCGATTTTATACTTGGTTACCTTTTTAGAGTGATTCTCTAATGTCTTACAGGCTATTCTAAGTTACTCGGAAAAAAATCAAAGAAATAAAATTTTTAGAAACATCTTTGCAAGAAGAATTGCTACCAACCTTCACTAATATATATAAATTTATATCACATGCAAATACGGACTGACCATATATCAAGAGTCTACCTGATTGGCAGTTGAGTGAGATATAAAAGTATCCTGTCATACATTATATACATATTTATAGGCTTAAATAAGATTAACACGAATGTTATTAGATTACATGATCGTCAGTAAAATGTCTAGACAATGATTTTGACATGAATCTGGCTGAGGAAATAAGAAGAGAATAGTTAGCCGAAAAGAGAGGAAAAGCAAGCAGCGTATCACAACGATTGAATTAAATATTTATTTCCTTTTTCTCTCTCTGTCTCTACCAATATGTTTAAGACCCCTCCTCGGGTGGGCATAGTTCGTTATATATTTATAGACACGCATGTATGAGCTTTCAGATTAATTTAAACGAATAAATATATGTTGTTTAAAACATTCCTTATAAAGAAAAATAACAATTGTTTAAGTAATTAGCGGGATCAAAATATAATATTATTACATTAAGAAATTAAAAATCCTCCAATATTTTAAAATTATCTAAACATATTTACAATCATTAAAATCATTTTTATAGGTGAACTAATACTTAATGAGTTTTTATTCTTTGAACTGAAATATTGACGAGGAATGTTTGACAAAACGAGGTTAGGTTATGCTAGTAATTTAGAGTTACCCATATTATCTTTATTTTTACTTTAGCCCATTAGCGGGATTATAAATTAAATATACATAATTTCAAAATGATATAAATAAATTATATTCCATGTTTTTATTACCTCTAATAAATAAAAATTTTAATGGTTATATGAAAATTGTTCATCTAGTATTTCGATTTATAACAGTCCTTAATGTGTAGCTATTTCTCGTCAAATTTCATGTTTTTAATGCTTTCATATATTAGATGAATTAGAATAAAATAAGTATATTTTTTTAGAAAAACACTGTCTAATACCATTGAAATAAAACTTTTAAAATCAAAAAGTGTGTAATCCTTGATAATAACATATATCCATGGAAGCTGCATTGTTTGAATATTAATTATTTTTAATTAGGAGGTATATATATATTAGTGTCATATTTCAAATTGTCAAAACCCTTTGATATTCCTTATGGACAAGAATATGAATTCAGAAAATTTACTATGACTAACGCAGATCGAGTTTTACTACGGCTGGGTGAAATTTTGTCTTAGCTGACTCACCTACCACACTGCAACAACTACGACCTTTCTCATATGAACAGGTGAGTGTATTGTACGAGAGCACCATGCTAGCATTCTCAGTATTTCCGTTTCACTTAATACCAACTTGCTCTTAGATTTACACAAACTCAAGTTTTTCCGATAAATCTCAATATTGCCGTCTTGACTCCTACAATTAATAAAATAGTGAGTTTTATAGTTCCTAAGAGAATTATAGCAATATAGATGAGATGATCGAATAATTATACAAGTATTTGCTTGTAAATATATAAAATTATTCTATCCATTGACTTCTCTGTACTAAAACCCATCCATTTGTCCTGACCTTGCTATGAATGGAAAGGCATAACATGTCACCCTGGACTAACGGCTCACCTGCTATACTTGTCAGATTTTCTTACATGTATTTACATTATTTCAGCGAATCGACTGAAATTAAATTGATGTTTAAAGATTTAATGAGAAATTTTTAAATGACTCATAATTAGATGTAATAAAAGCGAAATTCTTACATATAAAAAAAAAACGCTAATCAAGCGTTTAATTTTTGATGATTTCCATAGTATAACTGATTTAACTAACAAAATTAAATATATATATATACCGGCAGGTCAGACTACACTTAAAATAAACTGTGACACATAGACAGAAACATAACAAAGACTCACTTTTCAATATTTCGACCGTAAAAAAGAAGTGAATAACTGTAAGTTATTCTTCTCCAGAAGACGACCGCCATTACGGTCGAAATATTGAAAAGTGAGTCTTTGTTATGTTTCTGTCTATGAGTCACAGTTTATTTTAAGTGAATATATATATATATTTTACATACATATATATTTACTCATTTTCTGCAATACATTCCCCTGATCTCAATTATAAATCAATCTATATGTTGCAGTTTTGAACGAAACATAATAACATGTAGATTTTCTTATGTATATGAATCATATTATTTTTCGGTAATACTGAAGTATGTGGAATGGACTTTTTTATTCTATATTATTAAAGAGATTCTAATTTTAAGCTAATTTTTAAAGTTGTAAAGAACTTTAATATTATGTGTATTTATAATTTCTACGTAAGCCACTCAGACCTTTTTTTCAATTCCTTGCAGTTGGTTTTATGTGATGAAATGGATTCAGGTACAATTATCAATCTGGCATTTTTTACTATGGTTTGATTAAAGCAAAAATTTTATGATAAAATCAAAACAGGTTGAATTCGTTTTTACATTCATAACTGTTATTTGCATATGTATAAAAACAAGTCCTATTGTAATAATCCTTAATAATAGTGTTATATTACTGTTTCACAACAACTTACGCAAAAAAATATTAAAAAATCATTTCAAAGAAAATATCTCTTTGTTTCCAGTATATTTTGCATTTAGAAACTATCTAAGTTACATTAAGATTATTTAATGCGAGGAAAAGTTATGTAACCGGATTTCTAGCCAACAAAGATGATATTTTTTTTCTTTTTAACTCATAAACTCTTTGCAATAATTATATCAACCAAGAAATATTTATAATATAATAATTTCTGAACCATTCATTCAGATATAATGTTAATTACCTAGTAAATGAATTTTAATAACTATGGGAAAAATGGCATAAAAAATTATATAACTAGTTTGATAGATTCAAACCATTGCGACTAAGCGATGTTAATTGTTATTGATTTGAAGGCAACTTGAATTGAAGCAATGGAAATCATTTTAGAAAGTACGCAGTTCAAAAAAATAAAATAAAAATCCGTTTAAAACATTACCTATATTTCCATACGAATTACTATGAGTATATCTCAGATTAAATATTTAAGTATAGTGTTTTGTTTTACCGTATGATATACTGTCGCTAGAGGAAATTTAATTAAACTATATATATATATTTGACCCTGACGAAGACCGCTTGTTACGGTTGAAAGATCTTATTTTTGTTTTCCCATTCCATATTGTGGTTTGATCACTGATTGTTAGTTCACGTGGTAAGGTAAAATCTCTCTCTCTCTTCTCTCTCTCTTTTATTATATATATATTATATATTATATATATTATATAAAGTATAATTATATATATAAAGTATAATTATATATATTTTTATATATATATATATTATTGTTAAATAACACCCCTTTTGGCTTGTATCTGTTTTTTAAACAATGTCTCCAGTTTCCGGAATTCCTACCTCGTCTCTTCATTAAAACTATAAAGCTTATCACCAATATTGCTAGTCGACATGTTTTGAATGTACCGCATTCATCATCAGGACAATAATGAGAATAATAGTAGGATTGTTAGTTTATATATATAGAGGTGGATTACTATTGGAATGTTCAGAGGACATCGCCCTGGGTCACGGGACATTATGCGGGATTAAGGCAGGGTGGTTGGACTCACCTACTACCTGGCTAATCTGGTTTGGCCTGTTGGAAAATAGTTTTAAAAATCCACAAGAATTATTAAGTTGTATATTTATGGCTGGCTGCTTTTCTTGAATTATTAATGTTTCTAATATTTATAATTTATATATCTAATATTGCTAAAATATATGTTTAAATGAAGAAATGCTTACAACTTTTAGGCAACTTGAATTGAAGCAATGGAAATCATTTTAAAAGTACAAAGTTCAGTATCAAAAAAATAAGAATAAACAATCCGTTTAAAATCATTGTGTGACCTATCATTTCCATACGAATTACTATGAGTCCATATCTCAGAGTTAACATAATTTAGAGTATAGTGTTTTGTTCTTACGTTTGATATACTGTCGCTACGAGGAAATTAATTAAACTATATATTATTTTTGACCCTGACGAAGACCGCTTGTTACGGTTGAAAGATCTTATTTTTGTTTTCCCATTCCATATTGTGGTTTGATCACTGTACAAATTGTTAGTTCACGTGGTAAGGTAAAATCTATATATATATATATATATATATTTGTAAATTAACACCCCATATCTTGGCTTGTATCTGTTTTTACACAATTTCTCACAGTTTCCGGAATTCTTACCTCGTCTCTTCATTAAAACTATAAAGCTTATCACCAATATTGCTAGTCGACATGTCTGTCGAATGTACGCATTCATCATCAGACAACTAATCGAGAATATAATAGTAGGATTTGTTAGTTTATATATATAGAGGTGGATTTAATATTGGAATGTTCAGAGGACATCGCCCTGGGTCACGGGGCATTATGAGGGAATTAAGGCATGGGTGGTTTGACTCACCTACTACCTGGCTAATCTGGTTTGGCCTGTTGGAAAATAGTTTTAAAAATCCACAGTAATTATTAAGTTGTATATTTATGACTAATTTAATTAATATATGTAAAAAATTTATTTACACATCTATTGAATCTATTCACCCATAGCGAAAGAAATGGAATATAAAAACTACTTTGTGACACTTTTAATGGGCAATGAATTATGTGTTAGGTCTGAACTTTCAAGCAATCGGTTTTCCTAAGTGAACTAAATTACACAGAAAGTGATCCTACTACTTTGAATTATATGTTTTACTTAGAAGGTGAACAATAACCTGGTAACCTCCTCTATCATCACTTTTTGAATATCGACAACAATAGTGTGCCTTTATTTATTATTCATTCTGTCGTTATTCATATTTGTTTTTCTATTTGTTTATGATTTGTAAAAATTAAAGGATATGTTTTATTAATTTACTGATGAATATATTTCTTGTGCCTTAGTATTTAAATACTCTTTGCGGCTACGTTTTTGGGAATATCTCAGAATGAAAGAAAAATAATGAAGGTATTTGAACGAGCGTGAATCCTACCCTACTTTTGTGTATATATATATATATATAATATATTTCACTTAAAATTCGAAAAAAACGATCCAGACTGAACGCAAATCAGCTCCAAAACGAAGAAAAGCAACACACAGAGAAAGAGACATACTTACAAACTTAAATTTTGGATGATCCGTCTTCAGGAGAAAATAGAATGGGTGACCAAGCACGCCGGAAACACAACGGCAGCAAACCCATTCCTGGAAACAATTTCCTGCCGTTGTGTCTCCGGCGTGCTTGGTCGCCCCTTCTATTTTCTCCTGAAGACGGATCATCCGAAAATTTGAGTTTGTAAATGTGTCTCTTTCTCTGTGTGTTGCTTTTCTTCATTTTGGAGCTGATATATATATATATATATCTTGCTATAGATGTAAAACCATGGCTTGGATTATTGGAGAGGTTCTCCAAACCATAAGCTAAATCGGCATAACGATATATATATACTAATTTTTCTACAATCCATTCCTCTGATCTCACCTTATACTCTTGCTTGGAACTAATAAAATGACTTTACAATTTCTCTTTGAATGAGGGAATTTTCAACAAGAATATCTTTATTAAGAAATTTAATATATTGTTTTTTATAATCAACTAACTTTTTTATGATTTTTATTTTAGATCATATATGAGTTTAATGGTATTATTTTCATCACTTTAATACCTTTTAAGCTCAGTTTTTATTTTTTTATTTATGATGAAAATTACCCTTTTTTTATTTACTTTTGTTGTTTGTTCTCTTTTTTTTTAAATGTAAGACTGTTTCTTTTTCATCAACCCAATATTTTCTTTAGTCATGACTTGGATTTGCATTCGTAGTTTCAGGATGGTTGCTCTGCTCACCATAACAGGTTCACGTTAGAGGAAGCAAAGTTAACATGAATTGTCTAAGGCTTCAGTTGGTCTGCGAAGCAAGCTATCTGCTTTCAGCCATGCTAGTTTCTATGAGATAAGTTTTAATGAGCACTTTTGTGTTTAAGCTTCAATCAAATAGTGACTTTATCTCTCATATTACTACAAGGAGCCAACAGAGGAGGCTTATATTTGTCTCCTTGGAGCTCTCTCACATCCTGATCTCAAAGTCTACCGTTACGTCTGTATTTTTTGTATTATTCAATTAATTTTAATTTTTTACTATTATTTATAATTATTATTTATTTTTGGTTTTAAGTGTTATTAGAATATCAAATTACTACTCAATTAATATTCTTTTTAAATTTCTATTCATTATTTATTTCAATATTCTTTCCTCTGCATTAATTTTTCTTAACTTTGAATCAAATTTTAACCAAACCACTTTTATTGACCATTTATCCTTTTTTTCAGTTTTTCTTTGATTTTTTTAAATCCTGCAGCATAAGGTTGGAATCTGCAGATTGCGTTCATAGTTTTGCACACGTTCATAGTTGATTGCTGCCATTCGACCACTGCACTTGTACCTGAAGAAGATAAATGTCGATATGTTGTGTGTCTTATTTGCACTGTTTGCGTTATTATAATCAAGTTACTGTGTTTTATTCTAGTACGTCATACTATGCTCATGTTATAATATAATATTTATTCCTTTTAAAAAAACAAATTATGTGAACCACTTTTTGACCTAGTTTGGTCATCATCAGGGATTTCAGATAAAGGCATGATTTTCTAAACAAGATGTAAATAGGTTATCTTTATTAGTAAAACTCTTGTTATGATCATTGATAGTTGAAAATTTGGTGTTTTACTTTATTTGTTAAAAAAGTTCAGTTAAGGATTAAAATAAAATTACTTCATGTAATATAAATATTAAAATACAAAATTAATATAAACTTGTATATAACTTTTAAACATAACTTGTTAACATTAGCATTATAAGAGTGGGGAATTGTTTAAGTAAACGGCTTGGTGCAAAGGGCGTACAATGTGTCCTTAAATAGCTCGTTTAAGTTGAGTGATTAATCCCCTTCTTTGTTGATGTATTTGGCTTAAATTAAATTTTCACTCTTCCAACTTTATAACTTCAATGATCTTGATATAATGCGTTAAGTAAATTGAATCGTTTCATCAGGTGACATATTCATAACACTTGAATCGTTGGGAAAATCTTTTCTTTGTTTGTAAACAAAAATATTTCTCTATATCTTTAGCATAATTTGCAAGTCTTAATATGAATTTACTTAAATAATACTTCTAAATATAGCAAATGGTTTTAAATGTAGTCTCAAACAGAAATAGCTAGAACGGAGATGTACATAACATTTCCAACAATACTGGAGTTAACTGGAAGAAGCTTTGGACAAATTAAATTCAGAATAATCACTTTAAAATCTCTACTGTTCAAACTTAAAAGGTTCTTCTGATGATTAGTTATCAAACAAACTTTGCACTTCACAATTTAGGAACCCTGAACTACAATTTTAATAATACAGAATAGTATAACTTTAATTCTATATATATAAATCTAAAGTTTAAATTTTCTTTTATCAAAACAAAACATATCTATATACCTATAAAACTGATGTTTTGTTTAAATATTTGCACACACTTTAAACTGAATAAAATTTTACAAACTTGGTGGGAATCGAAACCACGCCCTTGACATTGGAGGTCCAGCGCGCTACCGACTGCGCCCAAGTGACTTTTGTACAATGATCCTCCAAAATCTAATATAAATGATGTCGAAGATTAAATAACAGTTTTTCAACCTAAATTATAATGATTTAAATATAATAAATTTAGAAAGAGGAAATTTAATGAATAATGAATGAGAATATGAAATAATTATTTAACATATCAACAAATGATATTTATTATAGTTAACATAAGTTTTAGAAATTACCAAAATAATAGATGTAAAATAGTAACACCACACCGGGTCGGGGGTTCGATACCCGCCTGGCCTACGAGTTATTCACGTGGGAGATGAATAAATCTGACCACGTCGTCACTCGGAGACGACGTTAAGCCATTGGTCCCGAGCCTGTACGATATCAGGAGCTCGTTAAAGATCCCTACTCTAAATTCCCTTGAGTTAGGCAAAATTTAGGACTCCCAATGTAAAATGAATCGTCATTGTGTGGTAGCACAATGGGCCACATGTTCGGCCTAAGTGTGTTCCCTTGTGGGACAGCCACAATAAAAATTTCATAAAACAAAATAAACATTATTAACAGTCAGGTTTTACATCTATAAAGATAATATCAAAAAGGAATTTTAGGAGATAAAGTTCCGAATTCTTTGAGGGGTATTATTTCTTGCTGTTTTTAACAACTATATAGTTTGTTAAATATTGCATAGTTTTATAAATAATGTCAATTTTTAAATTAATTACGATCATTATTAATAGTTTGAAGTAAACAAGTAAGAGCAGCGATAGATGTTACCAAAGAGATGGGTAACTCTAAAGTGAGTTAAATAAGGAATATGCAGAAAAGGGAAATCAAAGAAGGCGGGAGGGCGAGCAAAGGGAGTTTTCTCAGACGCTACCAGGACAAGTGACACTTCCAGTCCACTATCCCACGAGGCATCCTTATCTCAGCTTAGGTTTCCTCTCACGTTTCACTGCACACGGACCAACTTATCGTAAATAAATGTCATTCTAGTCTCGACATGTTGATTTCCTCAAATGCCAAATGCTGGTTGACTTTTTTTTTTTTTTATAAATCTTATATATTAAAAGTTGGCTGTTTTCAATAGAATTTTGTTATGTTTCACAATTATTTAAATAACCAACAAATATATTTAGATATATTTTATCCATAATAGGCATCCGAATGAATGAATGGAAAAAACTCCTATTAAGGGATTGCTCCTAATGTACATATTTCTGGGGTGGCAGTACAGGGGACACTGAGTGTCCCCCACCGGGCTTTTTCCCTATAGTACAAAGTATCTTACAAACTAATAACTTAAACCCAAGTCTTATGCTTAAATAGTGCCTCTAAATAAATAGGTATCCAAGTCATTTATAGGTATTTGTACATTCTTTCTGTCTGATGAACAATTAGACATCTAGTTGGTAGAACAAGAGCTGAAATCAACCGTTACCTGGTTGATAATATTTAGATATTTGCCGAGAATGAATGAATGAAATAAAAATTCTTTTCTTTATTGAGGATATTGTCCAGGGTAAACAAGACTCAGGTAGCCGTACTGAGAGCACTGGGTGCTCCCCACCAGGCTTTTCCCCCTTTGTACATAACTTACAATATTATAATAATAATAAATACAATAATTATGAAGATTTGACGAGAGATTTGTATATTCTATTTACACATTCTAAATATTACCATAAGAGTGTCTTTTTCAAGTATTAATACCAAAATCAGATCATAAAAATTGTCTGATTTTTTTTATCTCTGACAACGTTACAATAATGCAAACCTATTATAATATAATACCTTCAAATAGCATTACTTATGTGCCTTTTTCTGACTTTGTTGGAGATTTGTTCTTAATTAAACATTAGTCTGTTTAACCAGCAGAGATTTCTGTTTCTATCCGTAGAACATGACAGCAAATTGCTTTTAACGTTCTTAGATCCATTCCTCTTTTAAAATATACACTCTTTCATTTTCACATAGTGCTGTGCGTAAAGAAGTGTCGGAGGGGCAGATACACGGCTGGATGAATTGATTTCAAAAATATAGTCTGTAATAGTTATAATTACAAACATTTTGCATTTAAAATACTATTAGCCTTGCGATAAAACAACAAGTATATCATCAATCTTCAATTTTGTTTTTTATAGAGTCAATGAAAAAAAATTATAAATACAAATTTTTTGCGATGTTTGGTAAAGCCTCATGAAGTTAAGAGTTTGTTTCTGCTTTAGTTAATATTAGAACAGTTATAAGCCACCGCAGTGTCATCAGCAAAGAATAATATTAACTTTGTGATTTCGGAGTAATTATAGATAGAAGTTTGCAAAAATCATAAGCATAAAAAATGTACAGCATCGGACAAGGGACACTATTCTGAATATACGTGGCATCATATTCAAAGTTCACAGCTTGTATATACTGTTGGGTTATTCAGAATGAATGAATAGATTGTACAGTGATTTTTTTTTTAGTTTTGTTAAAGAAATAATAAACCTTTCAAAAAACAATAAAATTGTTTGCAATGTACAATGGAGAAGAACGGATTAATTATTTGGACAAAAAAATATATAATATTTTTAAGGCTATTAAAAAATAAACATTATTGAGCTTAATTTGAATACTCATAAAAAAATGTAATATTAGGAATTTTATCCAAAGACTACCTCCATTGAAGGCAAAACTTACGAAATCTGTTCCTACAAAATGTGATTTTTCAGCTGATATAATCGAATTAAATAAAGAGAGATATAAGAAAATATGTTTAAATAAAGGAAATCATTTTCACAAATGAGGTTTTTTGTTAGAATGTAAATGTCAAATTCAAATGATTTAAATGAAGTCTTGACGTGTATTTGTTCATACATTGAATGGAAGGTAGTACTCCTACCTTCATAAGATGCCTACCTTCATAAAAATGTTCCAAAGTTTAAAAAAAAAAAGTTTTTGAAAAATTTAAAAATAATTCAAATAACCATCAGCACAAGAGAAAGGGTTTTATTTTTTTTTACATCATGCTGTTCTACTCTCACGAGGTCCTGATGGTTGGTTGAGTGTGGGCGGAGAGGAGGGGAGAGGGGCGAGAGGGGGTGAAAGGGGGCGAGGGGGGGTGGCAGAGGGGAACAATCACTCGGGGGATTAGGATGATTAAAAACACCGCAGTTTTTCCTCTGTAGAAGTATTCTAAAAAAAAATGGTAAATTGAAAAACTATTTTACAATTCACCAAAGTTGAGAATAACGACTTGCACTTTTCTTCCAATACTTAAATGAGAGTCAAAGTGTATTTCAATACTTATTAATTTCACAACAGTTGTCTAAAATTTATCAAGAGAAATTCAATTATACAGTCAATCTTAATAAACTAATAATATATTTTATATTTAAAAAAAATGGGACGAAAGTATTACGCACTGACACTGTCTCTGTTATGTAATCAAATATTAATAAAATTCATACAAAATTGTAACTTTATATATAACCTAAAACGGATAAATCGGGATGCGGGAAGTTTCTTCCACTTCTAATAAAACTCTCATTGCCGACGTTTCAATTTTATTCAAAATCTTTTTCAAAGCCAAAAATAAGAATATTTGAAAATAAACGAACTATTACAAATGACATTACTAAAACAATATGGAAGGTTAAACTATTCCTATAAATGAATAAATAGTTTAACCATCCATATTGCTTTAGTAATGTAATTTGTAATAGTTCGTTCATTTTCAAATATTCCTACTTTTGGCTTTGAAAAAGAATTAGAATAAAATCGAAACGTCAGCAATGAGAGTTTGATTGGAAGTGGAAGAAACTGACCGCATCCCGATTTATCCTTTTTATGTTATATATCTGTCCCACGGTCGACGATTCATTACTGTTTTGTTTATATATAACATTAAACTGAGTATATTAATGATAAACAATTCATAATATAGCTTGTTTTATAGATAGGCATTTGTATGACTAATGTCCATATAGTAATTTGCATACAGAATATTATAAAATTAAAGGATTAACCTCAATTGTGCCTAATCAAGCTAAATAGCTCCATTACGTTGACAATGATTAGACAGACCAACCAACACAGCTGGCTTTCATAAAAATTTAAATAAGCTGTGGTCAACCAATTTGTTTCAGATGGGGCAAACGAATACTTTGCAAAATGCGTTTTTATATAGATTTAATAATATTAATTGTTATAGAGCAATAATTGTTATTCTAATTAAAAATGAATCCTTCCATACTTTTTCGCGTCTTTTCTTTTTTATTTTATTTTATTTTTCCCCTCGCATTCTCTTATTTTCTATTCAAGGCAATCATCTTGCGTTCAGATAGAATATGATCATGGGGTTACATAACTTTATGTCAGAGCTGAATCATTCCTAAGATGCAAATTACATCTTACATAATTAGTAGTTAAGAAAACAAAATGTAGTTAGATATAGTTATCTCGTAAAAATGTGCATTGTGAATGAGTTTTTTTTTTAAAGGAAATTAGACAGGGTCGTTGCAACCACTTTTTATTTGCTTATTCATCCTTTTATGAATTACTTCACTCTATTCCAAATGGTTCATTGTCTTATTTCTCTGCATAAAGTGTTTTCAAGAGTCCACAATTACATGAACTTATTTTTTCTGAAGTCATTCTTAATTATCCACTAATCAGTTTACCAGACTTGAGCCCTTTTCTTGAATTCAGAAAGCTTCAAATTCAATGAGATCATTTATGATCAATTTGACAAGCTCCAAAATCCAATAAATAATACTTATGCTAATTATTCGTTAGCATTGCGTTAATTCTGAAGATTCTGTGTTTCTTCTGATCAATGGTTACCAAGTCCACCGCTTTAGGACCAACGAATATATCCGCGTACCATAGTGCACATCGTAACTAGCAGTTCCTGACCAGAAGCCTTCTACTGCTTGATTACTGTGCTACTATAGCTTAGACTGTTAGTAATTCAAGTCGGATATTAAGTTGGTTACCAAGGATGTACTATCAAAACCTATTTCTATATCTAAGAAGTTCAGGATATTTTTTAAAACCATAATGATATTTATACTTTTTAACCAAAATTTTTGGAACAGATCCATTTGTTCTCGTGATAGGTATGTTGTCCTGAGTGGCCATACATATTACCTAAAAAATTCCCAAGTTACTTTAGAGAGACTTTTTAATGTAATAAAATGTTGATATTTTTAATGTAATAATAATACATACTTTCCTTGTATTGTAAGCTCATAATATTTCTTAGAGTAAAATGGAACATGGGAAATGTACTTTTTACACTTTATGATAATCCGGATTCTATTTGTCAGTCATATTTTAGGTTATTGTTTAAACTTAAAATTTTGTTTTATATAAGGGTCATTCTAAGAAATATTTTTTTTTTTATTTCGTATTTTATTCCAGCATGTTCCACTGTGTATTACCATATATTGTACGATGCAAATCGTACAATTTGACATGCAAATTTTAAGTTATCCGGTAAAAAGTACATTTCCCATGTTCCTTTTTATTCAAAAACAATGTAATTCTTAATCACACAAATAATATACATCAAAAAATTATATATTATCAAGTGTTCAGCAGGTAGATTGTTTAAGAAATTCTCTGTAGACATCAATTTTTCACTGTTAAAAGATATGGTTGTCTGGATTTTCTTTATATAGATTTAAATAATTTTTTGTTGTTTTATATCATATTGCATAATTAAAACATTGTATTATTTTTTAGTTAATGCCTGAGGAAGAACAGTACGTGTTCGAAATGCGTTTTTTATACCATTAAATTTTTCTATGTGGAAACCATTTCATTAGCTTTTTACCTTACAATAATTAAAACATACTGGACTCAAAACTGGTGTGGTAAATATTAAAATAACAATTCTGTTAGACTTGATTCATTCAAATAATTTCTAATTCAACGAAAACAAAACCCGTGAGGTGCAGTAGATAAACATTAATAAAAGTATCCTAGGTGAACCATTTGTTCAAGTTGACTTTTCAGTTTTTATAGCTTTGTTTATTACATTTTGTCTAAATTATAATTTATTGATTTTTGTTTATATTTGCTAAATTTAGGTTTCTTTTCTAGACAAAATTTCTCTTCCACAGTTAGCTGTTTGGTTTGCTGTTAACATAAAAACAAAAAAAAAATTGAAATCATAATATGTCGCATAACGCCCCTTTTCTCCCCTTTAATTTAAAAAAAAGGACGTAATTAGTTCATTTAATTATACAGTCATATTTTTTTATCCTTTTTCATTATAAATTGTTCACTTGCCACATTACAATGGTATGAACACTAGTAAGTCGAAACAGTTGGACCCAGCAAAAGTGCTGAGCTTCTTGGAGGTGTTGAATCTATCTGGCGTACAATAGTACAGAAGGGGGAAAGTACAATAGTTCTTAGAATGCAGTAATATAAAAAAATAAATAAAATACAAGTCTAAAAGATTTTGAAATCAATCATAAGTCAACAAAAATTGAGTTTTATTACAAAAAATAATGTCTCGTTCATTTGTTAATCGTTAAACTCGTTTTAAAGTTTTAAAAACCTGATATTTTTCTCAGTTATAGCTTCTGTGAGTTAAATATTAAATCGATGCTCAAACGCTCTAAAAATATCATTTCAAGCAGAAAAAATGTCTAAAATTACACATTTGTAAAGAAAGTAACTTTTATGATGGAATATGTAACCCAAAAACATAAGGAACATTTATTTACTATAGGGCCCTATTTATAGTAAATATGAGCATCAACCATCAAGCTGTTTGGCTTGTAGCGTGCCCAAAAACTTTTGTATCTCACTATCATTCCCTGATGCTAACCTCGAAAAAATGCCAAAAAATGACTTTGAAGACCTCAAACCTGTCAATATGTCAATATCCCTTTATAATTCTTGCCTTTTAGTCAGAGCTAAGTAAAAATTAGATAAAAGTGAAAATTAAAAATATATAAGTATTTTGATTATGAATATTTTGGGCATATCTAAAAATGGCACTCCACCAATTTTGTTTTGAACTAGGAATTGATCATTTTGTACAAAAGGAATAATCGTTTAGTGAGATACGATATTACTTTGAAATCAACATTTTTTCTTAGTTATTGCAACTATTTTTGTTTGAGTTAGCATGTTTACTTATATATCGTACATACAAGCATCGTGAGTGTTAGTCTCTTCTTTTTTGTGTTTTATAGTTGTAAATTTAATTATATGTATTGTGTCCTATATTTCGGTAGCAGCCATTCCTTAAAGCATGCATTATTAAAAAGAACACTAAACTTATCAGATGCAACTCTCTTAATAATTTTCTCACTTTTTCTAAATACTTATTTCGTTATTTTGTCTACATGATGTTTGAGTACATTTCCCATCGTCGACATGTTTTCAATGATCATATTTGAATAATGTTAATCATTCAAAACATGTCGACTATAGGAAAGATACTTTCCTGTATAGATGACAGAACGAGAGTGTTATTTAGGAAAATTAAAAACTGTTAAGAAACAGGTATTAGCCAATTTTGAGTTGTTTCAATAACAAGGATATATCGCTTTTTCCTTGTTGTCTTGCGTAAAGATTCTTCCAGTTTCCTCAAATACTTTTTGTATTTAGGGCTTCTTATTTTAAAAATAAGTTCTCTAAGTTCTCGTTTAGAACGGTGAATATGAATTGACCGAAACATGATGAATAACTCATTATAGCAGAACTTTGGTCAACTATTATTAAATTAAAACTCCCCAAATACAAGAAGTGTTTGTGTTTGCAAAAATGCCTGCTCGCAATATTTAATAAAGTACAAATGAAATAATATATTTATATGAAAACTTCTTTTGTTTATTAAATAATATTGATTGATTTCCAAATGAGTGGTAGTTTTCATTGCTTCAATTTTCTTTGTGTTGTTACATTTATTTTGGTTTACTTATGTAAAATCTTTTTTACAGATATAAATGTACTTTATTTGAAAGGAAAGTAATTAATATTCTTACGTAAAAATAAGTAAGTTTTAGGTACGTACCTGATAATAGTTTTAGGTATGTATGAAATATATATTAATTTTTTTAGAGTGTAATTATATTAAACGTGTTATTGTTAACCAGTGAATACTCTATTTCTGTTTTGTTATTTTATGAATTTTTTTTTTTTAGTTTCATATTGGAGTGAATGTTTTTACAAATAGAGGTATTATAGGTGTGGTGACTGTTTGTTTGGACTTGCCTGCTTGGAGGAAGGAGACAGCGACGAGGAAGTAAGTGACGTGACGGGGCATGGTGCAGGGCGAGTTACATACCGGTACTAGCCCTTTAAGCCTTCCAACCCCCACCTGCTGCTCTCTGGCCAGCGCAACATCAACCCCTAACGCGCACCCCCTTCCCTGTCGTAACCAGAGTAACCCAAAATCATCTGCCTTTCAAATTATTTATTTACCACCTTCAACTCGTCAAAATGACAACTTTTTATTGTTTTCCACAGGGGATAAATGTCTTTTTTACCTCGTCCTTTCTCATTGTTTTTAGAATTGTAATTAATGTATGCAGTTGGTTTCGACATATAATCTGTCAAAATTGACAGATACAACATTGTCATAACAAAATTGTGGAATGAAGAATATTACCACTTAACCCTTGCACGTCAACTATATTAAAATCTAAGCAAGCTGGCGCAAGATAAAGAACCTAATATCCAAGTGTAATATAAAAACTTCTAGACTTTTTAGAATTTAAAGGATATTTTATTTATTGACGGTGTTACATAAAAAAAAACTACTAAATTGTACAAGCCAAAAAGTCACAAAAAGTTACAGATGGCTTACCAGAATCATTGGCACTGAATATATATACGTTCGATAATTCAAAAAATAAATTACCTCTACTTTTACTAAAAATAAGCAAGCCATCTTAAAGAATGAGAATTTAGATACCTCTATCTAGTCAGTTTCCAGGTACTTTTCAACGATTCCTAGTCAATAAACATGAATAGAGCCAAAACTGAAGGTTTTTAATGCTCTAACGAGATGAACAACACTCAATTTGTGTCAAATATGATGACAGGAATGCATCTATGTCTTCTATGTAAGTCCATAGACCCTGTACCATTAGTAGGTAAATAGTAAATAGAGACAATGGTAGAACAAATATTATGAACCAACTCTCCTACATGCCACTGAGTCACTTTCCGCGTAAATAATTTTTTTGTTTTTCAAAACTAAGATAACGAAATTCAGAA